>PVKS010034101.1:0-21183 GCA_004027875.1 Aplodontia rufa | reverse complement strand
GTTAGAAAGGGGGGACATCATGCCTGCAATTTGTTCTCAAAATATTTTAATGGAGATACAGGAAAGAAAGGAGATGGAAAGAGTAAGAGAGAGAGGAATAATAAAGACAAAACAGGTGGATTTGCAATACCATATCTAAAACTACTATAGAGCTGTATTAACAAAAACAACAATGGTACTGGTATCAAAATAGGAATGAAGATCAATGGAATAGAATAGAAGACTCTTGAGACAAACCCACAACTCTTTAAACATCTGATCTTTGATGAAAGGGGTAAAAAAATAACATGGAGGAAAGAGCCTGTTCAATAAATGGTGCTGGACCAACTAGACAGGCATTTGCAGGATGTTGAAATTAGATCCTTATTGCTCACCTTACACACACACAAATTGTCTGGTAGCTAGCAATTTAAAGTAGAAAAACATCAATACTCCAGCATTTGGGAGTAGGCAATGACTTTGTCAACAAGACTCCTAAATTAAAAGAATTAAAGTAAAAAATCAATGAGTGGGATGCCATTAAACTATAAAGCTTCTGCACAGTGAAGGAATTGGTCAAAAATGTCAAGAGATATCCTACAGAATGGAAGATAATCATGGCTCGTGATCCTCTGTCAGGGGACTAATATCCAAAATTTATAAAGAACTCAAAAAACTTAATAACAAAAACACAAACAATCCAATCAGTAAATGGGCAAAAGAACTAAAACTTCTCAACAAAGGAAATTGAGCAGGCTAATGAATACATGAGAGAGTATTCTAAATCAGTAGTAATCAGAGAAATGCAAGTCAAAACTACATTAAGATTTCACCTCACTCCAGTTAGATTGGCAAAGATGAAGAATATAAACAACAGATGCTGGAAGGTTGCAGAGAGATAGGAACACTAGCACACTATTTATGGAACTGCAGACTGGTATAGCTGCTCTGGAAAGCAGTGTGGAGAATCCTCAAAAAAATTAAGAATGGATCCACCATAAGATCCAGCTCTCCCTCTTTTGGGTATTTTTCCAGAAAAGTTAGAATCAGCACATCACAGTGACACAGCAATATTTATGTTCATATCAGCTCAATTTACAATAGCTAAATTATGGAACCAACCCAGATGCCCCTCACTGGGTGAATGGATCCAAAAACTGTGGCATATATATATACAATGGAATTCTGTTCAGCAATTGGAAACAATATTATAGTCTTTGAAGGTAAATGGACAGCTATAGAAGAAATCATGCTGAGTGAAGTTAGCCAAACCTAGAGGGTTAAGAGTTGCATGTTTTCCCTTATTTGTAGAGGCTGGAGCTAAAGCCAGGCTTGGGTGAAAGGTAGTCAGACTCATGTATTAGACCCAGCAAAGGCGTAACAACACATAATCGAGGGCAATCATAGATATGTGGAGTGGTAGAAAGATTGAGGAAGATAGGATAGGGAACAATCTAGGGAGACAATAATGTAATATAGTCTTTACCCCCACCTCTGAGAATCCAAATAATACTTATGCAGTCATTTAATTCTGGAAATTTCACAATCTAAGCATTTATATCTGTTGTTGGAGTGAAATATAGATGAATCAAGATACTGGGAGATGGGCAATGTGGGATAATTCTGATTTAAGAACATATGCATATCATATTGTTACTGTAAAATCAGAAAAAAGGATAATGATACTGGTGTAAATTTAGGCGGAGATTATATGCATTATGATTGTACAATAACTGAACTCCTTAATAAATTTTTTTAAAAAGATGTGCCTTGTATAATTGATGTATAATGTCAGGTTTATCATGTTTTCCTCAGGGAAATGTTTATATTAGCCACTTGTACTCCCTTTAATTATTTATTAATTTGTTTGTAGTATTGGAAATTGAATCCAGGGGTACTCTACCATTGAGCTATATCTCTGGCCCTTTTAATTTTTTATTTTGAGGCAGGGTCTCACAAACTTGCTGAAGCTGACTTTGAATTTACCATAATCCTGCCTCAGCCTTCCAAGTCACTGGGATTATAGGTGTGTGGCACCAAGCCAGGCTCCCATGCATCTTTCTCATCATAATAAACCACATATTGACATACACATTTATACATCCTCACACAATACTCAGAGGTTCAGACCTTTAGTTTTAAAAACAGATTCTAAAAACATTAATGTTTTATAAATTTTTATTTTGCTACCAATTATATATATGCTAGGTGCTACTTTAAACACATTTACACATTGACATTTGCATAAATTATCTTTTTTTTTTTTTTTTTTTTTTTTGAGAAAGAGGGAGAGTGAGAGAGGATTAACTTTATTTTTTAGCAGGCCTTTGTTTCTCTTATTTGTGTGTGTGGTGCTGGCGTTCAACCCAGGTCCTAGAACATGCCAGGGATGTGCTCCAACTGCTCCAGCCCTGCATAAATTATCTTATTTAACAGATTTATTTATATAATATCCTAGTCTTCTGGAAAAGAGTGCTAGCAAATTAGGATCTAAAATATTCTTGTTAAATTATTTAATTATTTTATTTTATTAAGTCAGGCATGGTGGTGTTATAGTCTCAACTACTTGGGTGACTGAAGCAGGAGCCCATGAGTTCAAGAGCAAACTAGGCAACATAGTGAGACCCCCCCATCTCAAAAAAATTATTTTATTAAATACTGGTATGTTTATATTAATGCTTTTAGTGAGTTATTTAATGTGCTAACCTTTAGGAAAAGTGAACTGCTTTTTCTGCTTATGCTTAAAACAGGTTTTTGGTTTTAGCTTGTCTTTTCACCAAAGATGTAGCTTCACTTACATATCTGACTTTATGTATTTACTTATGTTATTTCATCTGTATTAAATGTTTTTGGGTATTTAAGTGAAGCATTTTGAGGAAAAAAGTGATTCTGAGGTATTTTCTTCCTTTTTTAAAGATTTTGATGGATCATCAAAATCTGTCAGAACATGTACTCTGCATGGTTTTATATCTGATTGAGTTAGGCCTGGAAAATTCTGCTGAAGATGAATCAGATGAAGAGGTAAGTTGTTTCTTTTATTTAAAAAATTTTAGGAAAGGAATGAACCCCTCTCTGGCTCTAGGCAGTTGTTGTCAGGCCAGCGTATAAATGAAGTATATTTATGGATTCTTTATACTTATAAAAGATCTTATAAAGAGCCACTAGAAAAGGCCCTTTGGATCTTCAAATGCATATTATCTTTTAGTGCTTTCATTTATACCTATGGAATTACTTTACTCAAGGAATTATTGAATTTGAGATTTATCATTCATATCACAAAATTAAGAAAATTGATTGATGTACTTGTGTTATGATAAGAACATTGGTTACTGGTAAAAAAATCATTAAATTAGAACTTCAGTTTAGATATTCTAATAATTTGATTACAGATTATTTTTGAGGATAAAAGAGTTCTTGATGGCCTGAAGTTCTTCAAAGAGAGATAGATGTGTGTATCTGCCCTAACTGGCAGTGTGGCTTCAACTAGAAAGGGGGAAGAAACCAGTGTGAAGTATTTGTGTGTGTGCATATTTGATTAATATGAAAATTTCTAAAACTTCTTTTGTGCTTTTTTAAAACAAGTAATTTAGGATCAATTTTAATGAAAATTTTTATTGGTGATCTTAATAAAACTTATCAGCATAATTATTTTTGAGAACCATATTCTTTCTATAAAGATTTTTAGATAAATTCTTGATTAAGAATAGAAGCTGTTAATGTATTTCAGGACTTTAGAAGTATTATTTAAAAAAAAAACAATTCTTACTACAAATTAATTTTACAAATGTAAAGTGATGTATCTTACAAATGTAGAAGATGAGTCTTCTACCTGCAAAAGGGAAAAAGTACTGCACAGCATAATAACAGTGCTGCACCCACCCCAAAGTAAATTAGATAGCACTTTGTAGTTCAAGGTGCATCAGCATTGATATTTGTCTGTATTAAAAGGTCATTAAGGGTCCTCTAAGAGTATTCCATACTCTTGGTTAATTTTTCAGACTTTCTTCCATAATTAGTTCAAACTAAATTATTGAACTGTATTATGAGTTATTTCTAATGGGTGTTGACAAATATTCTGTAATGTAAGTGTCTCCAGATTGACAGTTATATTTTTCATGAGAAAGAGTGCTGATTCCACTGGATGAAACCTATTGTTATTGAGAAATTTGTGATTGTATTTCATTGGTTTTATTTTTTAAATTTAAATTTATCCACTTTGTAATTTGTGCCTGAGACTATAAGGGATTTAGGAATATAATAAGCAGTGAATGTTTATTTGGCCTTGTTACATCTTTATTGTACCTTAGACTTGCAGAGACAAACATTCATATTCATTATTTTTTATGTTTTAGGCATCAGTGGGTGGACCAGAGCGTTGTCATGACAGTTGGTTTCCTGGCAGTAATTTAGTATCAAACATGCGACACTTTATAAACTATGTTAGAGTGAGAGTTCCAGAGACTGCTCCTGAAGTGAAGAGAGACTCACCTGCAGGCACCAGCTCTGATAGCTTGGGTTCTTTACAAGTAAGTGTGAAAGTGAGAAGAGGGGAAAGAGGAAAGGAAAGGAAAAGCTTTATGTTTAAGTGTTGGGATATATTGTTTAGATCACCCTATGTTACTGAAAGAAAAAATGTGATGGATAACTTTACATTGTCTTTTATTTCTTCTGATATATATAAGCAACTTCTGTCTTACCAGTCTTTTTCCTTTAACCTGCCAGAGTTCACGACGACCTAAAGTTCTTCAAAGAGAGGTAGATGTGTATGATATGTGCATTAACTAGCAACATGGCTTTATCTGGAAATGGGGAAAAAAACACTTTGAAAGTATTTGTGTGTTTGTGTGTGTGTGTATTTGATTAATATGGTCAGATTTTTAAAGAGTTTCTTTGTGTGTGCTTTTTTTTTTTTAACCTAAAGTAATTTAGGCTTAATTTTAAAAGCAATTGATATTATTGATCTGAAAAATAATAGTGAACATTTAATACTAGATTTTTCTTATTAGTCTTAGAATTATTTTGAATCAATTATAGGCAGCACATTCAGGTCTGTTTACATTCTGGTATTGCAGCTTTTTTACTAACATCTTAAGAATGACTGTTTTCTAAATCAAAATATAGTTTCTGGCTGCATGCCCATTTAAAAAAAATTTTTTGGCTTCTATGGAAGTTAATTAACTTTGATAAAATAAGCCCATAAAAGTCTTAAACTTTATATTGTGTATTCAGACTCTTTTTGAAAAACAGCTCTCATTGCATGTAGCTTAATTAGTTTTAAAAAGCAGAAAGGAAAAAAAATTGAAATGACATGCTACATAACTAGACTTACACAATTTTAGTTCCTTTAACCTAGATTTTTGTGAGGAAACAACATTAAATCAGATATTTCTGAATAGAGTCTATATGTTAGAACTTTGTTTTTGACAACAGGTTTTTGCTATAAGCATCATAAAGGGGTTTAATTAAAATATTAGAACCTCTATTAGAAGAAGTGTTTGTCTTCTAATGCTGACAGAGAGTAGTTTACCTAACAGCTTGGATGTTAAAAAATAATGCATCCTATAATTTGACTCACAAAAATTCCACTGATACTGAAGCATCCTTTCTATGCTCACTTTAAAAAACTAATGGAATCCATTAAATGAACACATCTTAATTAAAAGATGATTTCTAAGAGCCGTAATGCAGTTTGGGGTGTAGTGAAAAGGCTGGTTAGAAGATAGGTAATTGAGAAAACACTTAGTTAAAAAACTCTTCAAATAACAAATCTCAGTTGATATTCAAATGTGAAACAAAATCAGCTTGATCTTTCATCCTTATGAATGCAGTTTAATAACTGCATTTGTTAGAAGTAATTTTCAAACTTTTAAAGTTCCTTAAAAGTGCAATTAATTTCCAGTTCATATTCATTAACTTAGAATATTAAAGTAACTTATAATTTCTTAACTGGAAACTGTAGCAGTCTTCCACAAGTTAGTAAAGTGCCTATATAATTTTCCTTACAAATGGTGAATAGAACAGATTTTCTTTCTTTAAACTAAGGAGAAATTGAGTTTATGATTTCTCTTTAACATGGGTATTGGTACTGCTTAAGCTTGTTTATTTTCCCTGGTGGATAGGCTAAGGTTTAGAAAGAGATGTTGTTGCTGATAGTCTCCTTTTTTCTTATATGAGTTTCCAGATCGAGTAGGACTGAATTTATTTGAGAAAAAGAGGTGAAGGATCAGATTTATTTAAAGAGTAAATCAATTGAATAAATCTATGGATGAAACTTTGAGCATTCCCTATTGAAAATGTATCAACATTTTTAGAATTGATACTGAATAACTTCTCCTGATTTTTCTTTTTTCTTTTTTTTTTTTTTTCTCATTTCTACTGGTAGAATTCTGGTACAGCTCAAGTTTTCAGCTTAGTAGCAGAACGTAGAAAGAAATTTCAGGAGATCATCAATCGCAGTAGCAGTGAAGCAAATCAGGTGGTTCGTCCCAAAACTTCAAATAAATGGTCTGCTCCTGGTTCAGCTCCCCAGTTAACAACAGCTATTTTGGAAATTAAAGAAAGCATATTGTCTTTGCTAATTAAGCTACACCACAAACTCTCAGGAAAGCAAAACTCCTACTATCCTCCTTGGCTTGATGACATTGAAATTTTAATCCAACCAGAAATTCCTAAATACAGTCATGGAGATGGTATAACTGCAGTAGAAAGAATTTTACTAAAAGCTGCATTGCAAAGCAGAATGAACAAACGTATCGTTGAAGAGATTTGTAGAAAAGTGACCCCACCTGTACCACCTAAAAAAATCACTGCAGCAGAGAAGAAAACCTTGGATAAAGAAGAGAGGTAACTTGATTTTTTAATGTTTTAAATATGTATGGTTCAGTTGAAGATTTGATTGAGTTTTCTGCTTTTACATCATCTGAGTCATCACCTGACTTGTTTTAGCAGCAACAGCAATAGTTGATTAATTTGTAAGATAAATGAATTGAATATTCCTTGAGGGTGAGAATATGAGAATTTCTGATCCCAGCATCATATTACTACTTTTATAGGCTTCTTCCGAAAAATTGCTACAATTTTTATTGATATCAGGATCTAATAATTCTTTTGCTGTTGTCAGAAAATATTATCAATTAAATGTTAAATTAGACTAAAAAATAGAAATCCAAGTATTTAAATTACTTTTGGTCCTTCATAATCTTTATCAATATGTACTTGCTTTTTTTAAAAAAAGAGTTATGTTTTTAAACATAAAAAATTGTTTTAAACACACCTAACTTATACCTCTAGCTTTTGGACTTTTAGGTTGCTTCTAATTTATTGTTAAGTCATAATATTTATAAATCTTTTCCTTTTCCCTCATCTTTGACTTTCTTCTTTGGAATGATGTTTTTATAAGTAGAGCTGATAGGTCGTGGGCTGTGGTATGGTTCTCGGCACGTGTTGCTTGCTAAGAGCCGTATTAAGTCACATTACTGTCCCTTGTCACCAGCTGTTTTCCAACAGCGTTGTCACCATTGCCTACCCTTGTTGTCATGAACAGGACAAGGTGAATCTTGAGATATTGAAACTCCCCATAATTGTCAAATCCTTGGGAAGGGTTTAGTATTTAACAAACCAACAACAACTTCTAATGCATGCACAGAAGACTAAAAGACCCAGAGTATTAAAACATTTTTTCAGATGAAATTCAGGATTGCAATTGCTTACTTCTTTGAGGTTATACATAATATTCATTGGTGGTTTAATTTCTCTAAAGCAAATTTGTCTACTAAAGCAACAATTATAAGGTGAAGTATATACTTCTCTTTATAGAGAGTTGAATCATCTCAGTGTTATCTTTTTTTAAGAGAGAGAGAAAGAGAGGATGAATTTTATTTATTTTTTCACCAGGTCTTTGTTTCTCCAACACTTAGTTGTGTATGTGGTACCAAGGTTTGAACTCAGGACCTTGCACATGCCAGGCAAGCGGTCCAACTGCTGAGCCACCGCTCCAGCCTCTCAGTGTTATCTTAATTATAAAGAACAAACATAATTTAGATGTCAGTTTATTGCTTTTTGGATTAGTAACTGCCTAGAATTTAATACATCTGCTGATAAAATTAGAAGATTGAAAACAAGGTTAAGGATTTTGTTTGTTTGTTTTTGTAGTACCAGGGATTGAGCCCAGAGTAGTAGCTCTACCGCTGATCTATATCTCCACCCCCTCTTTTTTTTTTTTTTTTTTTAAAAGAAAGAGGTGGGGTGGGGGAGAGAGAGAGCGAGAGAAGCAATCTTTATTTAGTTTTTTATATGACTTTCATTCCTGGGACACTTTGTTGTGTACATGGTGCTGGGGTTTGAACTTGGCGTACTTGTGCATGCCAAGCAAGTGCCATAACCGCCAAGCCACCTCTCCAGCCCCTCCCCAACCCTTTTTATTTTTGAGGCAGGGTCTCTCAGAGTTGCTCAGACTGGACTCCGGCCTTAGCTTCCTCAGTTGCTGGGATAAGGTGTGCACCACCATGCCTAGCAAGATATTTTATTTTTATTAACTTCTAAATTAGTGGTCTTTCCTTCCAAGTATATAATAGTGTCTTTTTTTGGCGGGGGAGAAAAGGAAACATTCAGTGGATCAAAGTATTTCATTTGGTTAATGGTATTTTGTAATTATTACTAAAAATAGATGTGATACTGGAAAATATATTTTAGTTGCTATTTTTAGAAAGACCGTAATGCACTAGTAGTAAATAATACTCAAAAAATTTTAGACTTTTCTTGTGATAGGTTTTATTTCTTTTGAGTGTGATGATATTGACAAGTATTTGAAACAAATTCTGTGGCAGACAGAAATAAGATGATTTTGCATCTTGCTGTGCTCATTTGTCCTTTTGCTATTTTGGATATGTTTTATAATAAAGGCAGGCCAGTTCATGAATACTTAATGATGACCCATTTCCATATACCTCACCTATAGACAAACTTGGCATCACTTTCATAATAGATTAACTCCTTGGAAAACAAGATGCAATCAGAAACCTTAGATGGTTGTAATAATATACAACTTCAATGTCTTCACCTCTAGGATAATAGTGGACAGTTTTGGTGATGTAGTCAATCTACCAGAACTTGTTTTCTGTCTTTTTGTTAGCAGTCTTTATTTACATTTATGCCCAATTTTGGTAAGAATAGCCTAGATTAAGAAAAAAATTCACAATAGTGACATTCCATTTCTAGTTACGTAGAAAGCTGATATAGAAATGCATTTTTTATTTATAATGCCAAGTAGTTACATTTGAGATTTTCTTATATTTGATTTATTGATTTGTTATTTGAAACAGTCTTATGGACATATTTATTCTAAATATAAATGCAGTCTCAGAATGCTTTGAACATCTACAGTCATTTTTGTTGCCATTTCTTGCGTTGTGGCAGATATTTGAGGATAAAATTAATTTTTATTAACTTTTAAAATTTTAAAAATTGGTTCAACATAGTCTTACATTTTGGAGGGGATTGTTGTTACATATTCATGCATACATAGATATTGACAAAGAAAATTAACCCTGATCCTAGTCTAAGATCTTTTCCCCTTCATCCATTTCCCAATCTCATGTCTTCTCTGTAATACCCTCATGCATTAGACGGAAATGAGCATATACATGTATATTAATTACTGAAATTTCTGAGTTTATATGCCTGCCTGAGTATAGTTTGGCTTTTCATGGAAGTCAAGTATATACAGCCATATTGATAACCCCCCTTTTTTGTCCCTTCCTGTCCTCCCTTCCCTCCCTCGCCCTTCTTAGTTATGGTTTCCCCAGCTTATGTGAAATTTCAACTTTGGTGCTTTTATTAATTAAACTTAGCTAACTTTTATCCTATTTTAGGTTTTACTCTAACTTCCACATATGAGAGAAAATATTTGGACCTTAAGTCTCTGTGTTTGGGATATTTCACTCAGCATGATTTTTTAGATTTCCATCATTTTAGCTGCAAAAGCCATGATATCATTCTTTCTAATAGCAGAATAGAACTCCATTGTGTGTGTGTGTTTGTGTGTGTGTGTATGTATGTATGTATGTATGATATATATATATGTGTGTGTGTATATGTATGTGTATATATATGTATGTATATCTACATGTATGTATATGTGTGTGTGTGTGTGTGTGTGTGTGTGTGTGTGTGTATCACAGTTTTAGGATCTATTTATCCAGCGAGGGGCATCAGGGTTGATTCCATACTTTAGCTATTGTAAATTCAACTGCTATAAACATTGATGTAGCTGTGTCTCTGTAGTATGCTGATTTTAGCTCTTCTGGGAAAATACCTAGGAGTGGGATTAGCTGGGTTGTATGGTGATTCCATCCCTACTTTTTAAAGGAGTTTCCACACTGCTTTCCTGAGAGGCTGTACAAGTTTGTAGTCCCACCAACAATGTGTTAGTAGTGTTTCTTTCTCCCCACAACCCTCCAGCATCAGTTATTGTTCATATTCTTCATTTTTGCCACTGTCTGGAGTGAGATGGAATCTCAGTGTAGTTTTGATTTGCATTTCTCTGATTGATAGTCATCTTATATATTTATTGGCTTTTTGAACTTTGTTGAGAAGTTTCTGTTTAGTTGCATAGTGCATTTGTTGATTGGATTATTTGTGTTTTTGGTGTTAAGTTTTTTGAGTTCTTATAAATTTTGGATATGAGTGCCCTGTAGGAGATGTAGCAGGCGATGATTTTTCTCCCATTCTCTATGTTCTCTTTTGACACTGTTGACTAATGTTTTTAGCTGTGCATAAACTTCAGTTTAAAAGCATCCTACTCATTGATTCTTGGCTTTAATTCTTGTGCAGTGGGAGTCACGTTCAGGAAGGAGGTGCCTACACCAGTGTCATGAGGTGTTAGGGGCTGTTTCTTCTTCTGTCAGTTGTATAATTGCTAGTTTAATTTATGATTCTTTGATCCATTTTGATTTGATTTTTGTGCAGCATGGGAGATAAGGATCTTGTTTCAATTGTCAGCATATAGCTGTGCAGTTTGCCAGCACCATTTGTTGAACACACTGTCTTTCCTCTATGCTATATTTTTGCCCCCTTTATCAAGTTTTAGATGGTTAAAGACTTGTAGGTTTGTCTCAGTTTCTTCTAGTCTATTCCATTGGTCTTCATGTCTGTTTTGATACCATACCATGGTGTTTGTGTTACTACAGCCCTATAGTATAATTTTCTGGTCAGGTATTGTGACACTTCCTGTTTCATCTCTCTTGTTTAGTAATGCTTTGACTATTCTGGGTTTCTTTTTATTCCAAATGAATTTGAGAATTGCTTTTTTTATTTTTATTTTTTTTTAGAGAGAGGGACAGAGAGAGAGAGAGATACAGAAAAAATCAATTTTCATTTTTAGTTTTTCATATGGCTTTCGTTGCTCTGACACTTCATTGTGTATGTGGTGCTGGGGTTTGACTGGTTTACTTGCACATGCCAGGTAAGCGCCGTAACTGTTGAGCCACCGCTCCAGCTGAGAAATTTTTTCTGTATCCATGAAGAATGTCATTAGCATCAATGGTATTGCTCAGTGTTCTCCCCTTTCCCAATCACTCTCAGGTTATTTCTTCTGATTTCTTCCCATACTTTTTGGAAATTCTGATCATGATCAATAAGGGTTTTTTCCTTGTCTATCCTCCTTGCGTTCAAGATTACTCAGCCTCTCTTCATTGTCTGGTGTTCTTTCTTTGAGAGCTGAAGTTCTATTTTCTGCTGAGATTACTTTGATATTAATACCTTACAATTTAGCTTTTTAAAAAAGAGTGGGGGGCAGGAGACAGAGAGAATCAATTTTATTTAGTTTTTCATGTGGCTTTCTTTGCTCTGACACTTAATTGTGTACGTGGTCCTGGGGTTTGAACCTGTGTCCTCGCATATGCCAGACAAACACTGTAACTGCTGAGCCACCACTTCAGCCCTCCTTTGAGCTTTTAATTTGGTTGATTGACTGTGTTTTTCAATTCTAAGAGCTCTGCTATATCTTTTTCCAGTGACTCCAATTCTTTATTAAAATGATATTTCAGCCCCTATAATTGTTCTCTTATCTCCTTCCTCAAATCTTCTTTTAATTTCCTGATCCTTTTAATAATCAGGTTGTTGCTACTTTCTTCTAAGTTTTCATCTAGGTCCTCATCCATGGAATCCTTGGCTAGGGAGTTGTGGGTTTAAGGAGGAGAATTGTTTCCCTTTTCCCTGATTTTCAGTGTCAGGGAGCAGGTCTGAGATTTCTCATTGGTTATTTCACTTTAGGACTTTGTTAATGGGTTTTGGGGTTTTTATCTCTTCACTTATTTGGGGTGGGGTATAATTTGAATGGTGCAGTTCAACCACTGGCTCCCCGACCTGTGAATTATTATTGATCTTTTCAATTTCCAATACCTTATGAAATAAGGAAAAGAATATGTACAGCCAATGCATACAGTAGACAGCAATGAACTGGTTACTTTTTTCTCTGCTATAACTGTGAAACTGTTAATTACTACTTTTGTGAGTCAGAGGGATTTTCTTGCCTCCACTTTTTCATCCATTTCCAGCAGCTGTAGGGGTAATCATGAAGGGACTGGAGACATGGTGGAGCTGCTGATGGCAGCTGCTGCAGCCATCTCTGGCCAAGGTGCGGTGAACTTTTAATTTTAAAGTAATCTTAAAGTTGCAGAAATATTTCAGGGACAGTTCATGGAACTTCTTGAAACATTTCAGAGTAAGTTACTGGTATGGTTCCCCTTCACTGTGGAATATTTCAGTATGCATTTCCTAGAAAAAAGGACCATTTTTTAGATAACCACAGTGTAACTATCAAAATTAGGAAATTAAGCTGGGCACAGTGCCTATAGTCTCAGTTACTTGGGAGGTTGAGGCAGGAGGATTGCTTGAGCCCAGGAGTTTGAGACCAGCATTGGCAACATAATGAGATTCCAATCTCAAAACTAAGCAAAAGAAGAGAGAGAGAGAGAAATATTGTATTTGAGTATAATTAAATCCTTAGAACCCACCTGGGTGTGGTGGTGAGTGCCTATAATCCTTGCAAATCCTGGAGACTGAGTTAGGAGGATTGCAGGTTCAAGGCCAGCCTTAGCAACTTAGCAAGACTCTCAGGAACTTGGTGAAATCCTGTCTAAAAATACATGTAGGGTATGTAGCTTAGTGGTAAAGCACCCCTGTGTTCAGTTCCTGGCACAGTACCAAACCAAACCAAACCAAACACTTAAAAATAATCCTTAGATCCCAAAGTTTAGACAGTTGTTCAAATAATGTTTCTTGTGGCAAAAAGTTCAATTCTTAATCACTCATTGCATTTAATTATTGCTTCTTTTTGGTCTTTTTGAGTATGGAGTAATTTTCTCAGTCTTTCCTTAATTTTTGTGACTGTGGTTTGAAGATTACAGGACAGTAGTAGCATTATGGAATGTCCCTCAATTTGAGTATGTCACACTTTAGGTTCAAATTATGCATGTTTGACAGGAATATCAATGAAGTGTTGCTGTTTTGTTTTCATTACATCCCATCATGTGTCCCATGATTTCATTTTGTTTCATTACTGATGATTAAATTTGATTGCTTGATTTAAGGGGGTGTCTGCCAGAGTTCTTCACTTTCAAATTACCGTTTTCCACCTTTGTAATTGATATGTAATTTTTGGAGAGATACTTTGAGATACTGTAATTTCCCATTTCTTATCAACTTTCAGTATATTGTTCATTTACTTTTATTAGTATGAATTCTTGGTTCCTATTTTATGATTTATTGTCTTATATGCTCATTAAGCATTTTGATGTTTATTGTTTAGAAACTCAAAATTCCTTCAAGCTGTTTTCAGTGTCCTTATGATCTGTCATTCTCATTCTTTGAGCATATTTTTATATTGTGGGGCAGTAATTTGTTGTTCCAGGCTTATCTTATACTTGAAGCCAGCCATTGCTCCAAGGAGTCCTGGTTGCTTTTAGAAGAGAATGGTATTTAGAAACCACAAGGCATGTGTTTATTTTAATGAGGAATAGTTGTTTTAGATGACTTATAGGACAGAGTTGGGGAAAACTATATATGAGTTGGTATGTTTGTCTTGTAGGCTGGGAAGGGGAAAGGGAGAAATTTATTTTTATGTCTGTCTATGATACTTAAAATCCAGTCTGACACCATAGGAGTCATTCTGGTTTTCTCTCTTACCATGTTGTCTTTCACTCCCACTGTGAGAAGCCTGGCGCCCATAATGCTCAATATATACATTAGCTTTTTCCCTAGTATGTAAACAATTTCTTGCAATCTTCCCACTCCAATGCCCTCTTGTGTCAGGCTATTGGAGCCTGACACTGTATGCCTGACAACTCTAGCCATCCTTCATGTTTAGAATGAAAAGGGAGGGATATAGATTTAATGTTTTTTAAATGATTAATGTCATTGAGAAGTAAGTTTTATGAAAACGAGTGATCAACTTGGATAATAACATTTTGGATCAAACACAGCGTAAAAGTGTTGTAGCAAGTTTTCTTATGCGTATCCTAAATTATCTGTAAATGTTAGAAAAGGAGTGTTAAAAATCTTTTAAACATTATTGACAAAATATATAACTTCTGGTAAGGTGGATCAAAGTACTTAACTTTATAGTTCCTGATTATCTGAATTAATTTGATGGGAACAGGTGTGTGAATAATCTAAAAGTTACTGTTTGAATTTCATTCTTTTATATTCTATGTTATATCTTTGAATTGTTTCAGATTAATAGAAAAATACTGAGGAATGGCTATATAGCATCTCCATCTAACATAATACTTTGGCTTTTATAGAAATAATAAATGACCATTAAAAGAAACTACTATGATTTAGTCTATTTTTTCATTATGTTCTTTGTTTCATGGGCTGTAATCAGTTCCTCTTTGCGTTTCATTCAAGTAAAACATTTATCTCTACTAAGAAGTTAATATGTAACTTATTTCTTTAACCTATTTCTTTTCTTCCTCTCCCTCCCTTCTTTTTAAAATTACCATTTTAACCTTTTCTTCCTGGATGCAGAATTTTATGCTCACTAGTATTGTCAGTATCACACAATGTGGGAAAGCCTATGACCTTTCTTTGTTAGTTTACTTTTATTTTCTTATTATTATATTATATTATGGTCCTGTTGTGTTGGTGTTTGTTTTGTTTCATTTTTGCAACCACTCTTAAATTAAAATAGCCTTTGAATGTAGATAAAATGTAGGTAAGGTGTAAAGGCATAAATGAAAAAGAGAACATAGTGAAGTAATTCAAAGGAATATTTATACTTAGATTTGGGATATGGTTTTATTCTTTGTTTTGTTTCATAATCTCTTGCTTGATATAAAACAAATCAAATTTGGAATATGTCTTAGTAGAAACTATAACATTTTCTGGTCTCTACTTTTCTCTATTAGGGGAGACCTATTCTTAGCATAAAATTAATTGGGTTATTCTTATCTTTTAGATTTTGTTTATATATAAATATCACAGTTTTTTTTTAATTGAAGCCAATTTACTGTCCTTTGTGCTTGAGGTTAAATTGTTAGTCCCTTCCTGAAAAAGACTTCTTGCTTTTGTTGTCATCAGACATATACTTAGGACATTGCTTTGTTGGAAATCAAATTTTATGTCCACTTTAATTATTATTGCACATTTTAAGGTAAATCTTGCCTTTTATTTTTACCTATTGAATCAGTGAGTTTGAAGCCTTTCTAAAGTAGTAGAGTTTTTAGGACAATCAAATCTTAACACGAAGTTTAATGCATAATATAGAAAACAGATTGTTGTCCACTATGTGCAAGGGACTTTCCATACATTATATACTACTCAAAGATAGTAGGTTAGTTTTAAGCTTATTTGGCACTTATAATTTTATTTCTGTTTAATATAGGCGACAAAAGGCTAGAGAGAGGCAGCAGAAATTGCTTGCAGAGTTTGCTTCACGACAGAAAAGCTTTATGGAAACTGCAATGGATGTTGGTAAGTCAAAGCTTTTTAGGTTAGAATTCTCGTAATTCTAGTCATTACATCCAGGATAATCTTGACCAATCTTCTACCAGTTTTATACATTACAGATATTATTTCTAGTCTTTATTTAAACAATATAATGATGGAAGACTGATCTTTAAAACAAACAGTCCATTCTGTGGTTGAATGACTGCCATTATGAGGAAGATCTTCCTGATGGCAGCAATACATAGAGAGTATACTCCTCTTCTGTTAAACTGTCCTTTAGATTTCTAATGTCCCTCAAAATATATTTTAAATGTGAAAATATTATAAAATCATTATAAAGGTTTTAAAAAACTTTCAGTGCCTTCTCCCTCTGCCACCATTTCAGTATTGTTAAAGATCAGGTGTACATCTTATTTTCATTCAGATTAACACTTAGATTTTTTTTTTTTTGAGATAGAGGGACATTGAGAGAGAGAACCAATTTCATTTGTCTTCCATGTAGCTTTTGTTGCTCAGACACTTAATTGTGTGCATGGTGTTGGGGTTAAAACCTGTGTCCTCGTTTATCCCAGGCAAGGGCTGTAACCACTGAGCCATTACTCCAGCCCCCTAGCATTTAGATTTTTACAATAAGAAGGAATGCCATGTTCCTGTATGATGGTAGTTTGCTCTGAGGAACCTTGTACGGATGTTGAAGGAATGATTAAAATGCAGTCTCAGTCTTCAGTTAACCAGGATACTCCTTTCCATGACTTTATTATATTAGAGTGATTTGTTTCTTTTTTATTCCTTCCTCCCTCTCTCCTTTCTTTCTTTCTTTCCTTCCTTTCCCCATTTTTCTTTCTCCTCCTTCCTTTCTTTTACATTTAGACAAAATTGATTAAAGAACATAAACTGGAGTCATGCCTTTAATTAAAATACTTAACATGTGCATTCAAATATGAATATGTATTTTCATTCATTTTTGTACACATTAGCACACATAACCCATGGCCAGAAGAGATGCGAAGATGGGGTCAGTTTAGATATATAGCTTACTGTCTTCTAAATGATTAACAGTGGGATTTATATTTAGCTTATAACTTTAATGCAAAGAATACTTGAATTCTGCTCAAGGAATTAGTGTTAGTTGACAGTCTCATATGAAAGAAGAGGGTTTATCTATCTACAATAGTATCTTGAAATCCCTTCATATAAAATGAACTAATAAGCACTCCTATGCTTTGTTTTATTTTCCCTTTCTCATCTCTAACTCTTGCCTTTTTTCACCTACTTGTTTGCAGCTTACTTACTTTTAAATTGTCAAGGTTGCTAACGTTTTGTTTTACAGTGCAGACTTTGGATGGAGTATTCCATCTACAGGTTGACTCTAAAACAGTCAAGAGCATTTGTATTAGTATGATTTTTTTTTTTTTTGGATGTTTTTGAGTACAGAGCTAAGCAATACAGAAGGATGTGTTTACTTTCTTTGAATCCAAATGGCCTGGTTCCTGGACCACTTTAAGGGGACTGTATTTAGTCTCTTTTCTTAAAGTCCCTTGATTGCACAAACTCCTGTCAGCTTATATTTGTTGCATTTGTGCCAGGACTTTGTTATGTTGCCTTTTATTTACCCTGAAGTTACCTATTACTCCTTTTGATTTTCTTTTAAAAATTGTAGCTGGATGAGGTGGCATATGTCTGTAATTACAATGACTTTGGAGGCTGAAGCGGGAGGATTGCAGTTTTTTTCTTTTTTCTTTAAACCAGGGATTGAACCCAGAGGTGCTAACCACTGAGCCCATTTTTGTTTTGAGGCAGGGTTATCTTTCTGATTTTTTATTATCTCTGGATAATAATTCGTATTTCTGAAGCTCTGAGGAAAAAAATTATTATTGTAATTTCTTTGATCACTGATATAACCATGCTCCAGGATGGCCCTCAGTGATCCCTGTCCCCTGACATTTATGCCTTATGTAGTTTTCTCCTACATTGTATCAGAATTGTTCTGTATGGCACCAAATATGGCAGAAGTGATGGAATGTCATTCCTAAAACTAGGTTATGAGTGACATAATGTCTCCTGTCTTGGTTGCTTTCTCTTTTGGGTTACTTATTCTGGGGAATCCAGTTGCCATGTCAGAAGCAATCCCAGGAAGAGGAACTGAGGCCTCTCACATGAGTGAGCTTAGAGGTGAAGCTTTCTTTTCTAATTAAGCCTTCAGAAGAATGTGCCTGGCTGATAGTTGTTGTTCTCGTTTTTGGTACTGTGGATTGAAGTCACTGTACCACTGAGCTATATCTCAAGTCTTTGAATACGTTTTATTTTGAGACAAGGTCTCACCAGGTTTCTGAGGGTCTTGCTAGGTTGATGAGGTTGACCTTGAACTTGTGATCCTCTTGCTTCATGCTCCTGAGTCACTGATATTATGGTGTGTTCCCTCCCTGGTCAATAGATTGACAGCAATTTCAGCAGAGCTCTTGAGCTAGCACCATAATGTTTAAGCTGCTTCCAGATACCTCATCCTCAGAAATTGTCAAATACATAATATTTTAAGCCACTGAGCTTTGGGTTTACCATAGAGAAATATTAAATACTTTAAAATTTTATTTTCTTTTTGGGACTCTAGTTAGATGACAGGTCTTTTAGTTTTTTGTGTGTTTTTTCTTCTTTTTTTTTTTTTTTTTTACTTTATATACTTAGTGCTTTTTTCCCTTCAGTTCCTTCAATACCTTGTTTTTGCATGTAGAAGTGTCCTCAAATCTTTCTGAATGTGTCGAGGCTTGTTCCTTAATATTTCTTCATATCTGAGGAAAATTGAGGAGAGTATGACCATTTCCCAATGCCCGAATCAAATTGATAATTGTAGGACTGGAGCTGTAGCTCAGCAGTTGTGGTGCTTGCGTTGCATGCCTGAGGACCCAGGTTCAAACCCCAGTACCACAAATACAACTAAGTATCAAAGAAACAAAGGTCAGATGAAAAAATAAATAAAATTGATTCTCTTACTCTTTCTCTCTCTCTCACTCTCACTCTCTCTCTCTCCCTCCCTCCCTCTCCTTTCACTCTCTTCCTCTCTCTTTAAAAAAAAAAAGGTAGTTGTAACCTGTGGAGAGATGTGAGTATAGTTGCAAACAAAGTAAGAATGAATGGAATTCATTAGTTGATTGATTGACGCAGGAACAAGATAGAAAGGATATTCAGTGTGTTTGGAAAAGTTTTACTTATTTATTTAAAAGGTACAGTGGGGGCTAGAACATTTGCCTAGCATGAACTAGGTCCTGGGTTCAAACCCCACACTGCCAACAAACAAAAACAAAGTGAAAGGAGCTCTGCTTTTGCAATAGAAATTAGCAAAACTCCTTGATTTAGTCTATCTTGGTTATGGGGCCAGTACCACTCAAATCATGTGAATTGAAAGTAGTGGTGAGGGAGTGATTTCCCTGTACAAAACTTGAGGTCTTGCCGGGCCCAGTGGTGCACCCCTGTAATCCCAGCAACTTGGGAGGCTGAGGCAGGAAGATGGCAAGTTCAAAGCCAACCTCAACAACTTAGTGATGTCCAGAGTACTTTAGCAATACCCTATCTCAAAATAAAAAATGAAGAAAAAAAAAAAAAAGACTGGGGATATGACCCAGTGGTTAAACACCCCAGAGTTTATTACCTGGTACAAAAAAAAAAAAAAAAAAAGAACAATAAATGCTGAGTAGATAGAAGAAATAGCATCTGTCCACAGTACCCATTTTAAGATTTGATTTGGAAAATTCAGTCAAGTGTTGGGACAGATTAGGATTTGGTGGACTTCTATTGTTATTTGTGCAGAGAGTTATTTCTTATTCAATAATACAGTTTAATTTGTTTATCCTTTTATATTTAAAAATTATAAGCACATATGTATATATATATTTTTTTATTTTTTTTAAAGAGAGAGGGACAGTGAGAGAGACAGGGAAAAAGAGAAACAACTTTATTTAGTTTGTCACATGACCTTCGTTGCTCTGACACTTAGTTGTGTACTTGCGGTGCTGGGGTTTGAACCTGGGTCCTTGTGCTTGCCAGGCAAGCACCGAAATCGCTGAGCCACCGCTCCAGCCCCAATTTGGATCTTTTTTATATCTTTGTCTCAATTTTCCATTTTAAATATTTGTAAGGTTTGCTTAAGGTTCGTTAGGCTTCAGATAGTTTTAATGAAATTTTGCAAACTTTTGGGACAGTTGTAATAAATCCCTGCAAAAAGCTTGTCAAGGTGGCACATGCCTGTAATCCTAACAGCTTGGGAGGCTGAGGCAGGGGGATCAAAAGTTCAAAGACAGCCTCTGTAATTTAGCAAGATCCTGTTTCAGACAAACAAACAAGCAACAACAACCAAAAAAAGGCTGTGACTCAGTGATTAAGTATCCCTGGTACCACCATCACCATAAAAAAAAAGGACATATAAATTTCTTTTTTTAAATCCCTGGTTTCATTATACACACATATTTGTGCATGTATGATAAGAATACATGGATTAACATAAATGTTTCTAATTTGTGTTTTTTCTTCTGTAACTGGTGATTACAACTTGGATTGTGTACTTGAGTGCTTTTATCTATGTTCATATAATCATACAAATTTTCCCTTTCTCTCTACCTTCCTCCTTTTCTTCCTTTTTCTTGGGTTCTGGGAAGTCATTGATTGCTTTACCAAAGGGGATCATTATTTGCTTTTTTAAAAAATTCATTAAATATGGTCTTACAATTAGGAGGGATTCATCATCAAACAATCAAGGACAAAAGCATAAAGACATAATAAGCCAAGACTGGTGCCAGTCCCTGGTTTTACCCGCCTTGGGTTCCCCATGGTTCCATGTTTCCCCCTACTTAAGTCCCAAGTTAATTTGGACTTCTCCTGGAAGTCGAAGTCGGAAGTTCCCCTCTGATTAGATTCCCCCATACTACCTCCCTCTGGTCTCCTTGATGTCCTTCCTATTCCCTTACCCCCCTCCCTGTCACTATGTCCCCCAGGAACCTAGGCAAGGTTCCCCATGATATGTAAAAATTCATACTTGTTGAGGTTGTTGTTAGGTTAGCCATCTATCATACTGTTTCCGCTTGTATTCTAGCTTCCTCAAATGAGAGAAAACATTCGGCCCTTGAGTCTCTGACTTTGGGATACTTCACTTAGCAAAATTTTTTCCATCTCCATCCATTTAGGTGCAAATGCCATAATATCCTTTTCTCTAATAGCTGAGTAGTATTCCATTGTATATATGTACCAAAGTTTTTGAATCCACTCATC
>PVKS010034100.1:0-21182 GCA_004027875.1 Aplodontia rufa | reverse complement strand
CTACAATGTCTGAGCCCCAGGTCCAAGAAATATCTAGAGTGTGGATTGGCAGAAAGCAATCATCTCAGGATTACAGCCCAGGAAGAGCTGAATACCCCTTTGCAACAGAAAATTTTGAGGAGATCCTCTAAGAAAAACCAGGCCACCGGACTCAACCAATCTGCTTCTCCCCAAACAAGGTGCACAATCCTTAAAGAAGTAAAGACCTAGAGATGGAGGAAAGGGGTCAGCTCACAAAGGTAACAGTAATTCTGATAATATTGCTACTAACACTATGCCCAGAATACAGCCAAACAGTGGTTGGTTAGTTGTTTTTGTTTGTTTGTTTGTTTTGTTTTGTTTTGTTTTTCTTCTTGGTACTGGGGATTGAACTCGGGGCTGCTTAACCACTGAGTAACATCCCCTTTTTATTTTTTATTTTGAGACAGGGTCTCACTAAATTGCTGAGGCTGACTTTGAACTTGTGACCATCCTGCCTCAGCATCCCAAGTTGCTGGGATTACCTGTGTGTGGCATTAAGGCCAACAGAATGGTAGCTTATTGAAATGGTGCTTGCTTTTTCCTTTTACAAACATGTGGATTTTAAGAGGAAGGGACAAGTTGTCTGCCAGGATTTACTACATTTGGATTTCTGGTTTTCTCTTGGGCAGATAATTTACTAAAATATTAACTTATTTCAAATTACTTTACTAAAGATGATTGGAAATAGGATTGAATCATGACCCCTAATCTACAATAATAATAAAGAAAATATTGCATGTTCACTATCATTTACAAAGCACTTTCACATATATATCTTTTTCCTAGTAGCAAAACTGTACTTGAAACTACACAAGGAGAGTATCCTGTGTAGTGTTTCAAACTCTAACTGGATAATTGAATGTTTCACATATTCTTACTCGGTTGCTCCAGGTACAGGCAATTGTACTTCTCAAAACAAAGCCAGGTATATGTGAAGGCAGAAGTGACCTTCTGCTAATGAAGAACACACAACCAAGCATTCATGGGGACATACCATTTTGTCACCCTAACTAAAGCATCTCAATAATGACCTAATATTTTCAGAATTATTGATACAAGATATTACTTTTACAAGGGCTGTTGACTTTTAAAGACATATTACAGGTACTTTGGCATTCTTAAGCATTTATAAAATTGTAAATTGAATTATTGAGTTTATGTGCATTGTCTCCACTACTAACCACACACAAAAAAATTTCCTGAGGCCAGAAACCACGTCTAATTAACCTAAGGGTTATTTGGACTAAAGAAGAGATGACTGAAAAGCAACTTAATGAGTCCAGTTATTTTCTTCAAACTCAGGAAAAGCATTAGCAGCATACCTCCCTGGTACACAATGTGGATGGAACTCTTCCTCAAGTCCCTGCTGTCTTTCCCCCACCAAACTGAGTCTTGGCTCTACAGGAAGTGATTTGATACTTCATTGTTGTTTTATATGACTTCCAAAAAGGAAAAAAGGATATGCAGATTTAGAATCAATTAATGCAGAGAAGAATTTAAATTAGTCAAGTTTAGTATTATAGATGATCATGGTATTTGTTGGTTGTATAGTCAACGAATTCTCAATAGTTTAATATTTCTCAGGCACACAGCAGAAGGAGGGGCCCTGCTCCAGTCTCCCTGGCACACATAAGCCCCATGTTCTTGTAACTGAACATCTGGAACTTGCTGCCTTCTCATCTGCTGTATTAGGAGAAGAGAGAGAGAGACTGGCAATTCTTCATGGGCTTTTCACTCCTCCATTGTGTAATTGACACACAAGTATTCACATTTTCACAGCCCAACTAAGTTATATGACCTGTTCCTCATTGCAACCAGACTGGGAAATACAGACAATATTCTCTCTGCCGTAAGCCTTTTAAATGCCATGTATATAACAGTTTCTAACATTTTGACTTAGATTGATTTCTTATGACACCTCAGAGTAGAGCTTTTCCAATTTTTCTTAGGAAGAGGAATAAGTTCCTTTCCTTTGCTTATACTCTATAGACAGAAGTCAGAGGGGTTATTGAGAAATCATTATTTATTTCTACTGAGAATAGGGTAAGTAATGAAATACTTATCCAATCAGGAAAGATGACAACACAATGGTCCTGGTATCTTTCACATCTATTCATTCATTCATTCGTTCGTTCGTTCATCATGGACTATTTCTTAGATTTTAAAAGATAGAATAAACTTGCATTGCTGACTTCTTCACCTTTATGCCTAGATTTGGTAGCTTCTTGAGCACCCTTGCAACTCCACTGAAGAATTGGTATTAGAAGATTCTTTAATTGAGCCAGGTTTTGCACAGTTGAGGAAAATCCATAATGAAGAATAAACCAGACAGTTTTGAAAAGATCTTTACATTAGTTTCTCCAGAATGCTGAAGGCTGAGTTCTCAGGAAACTATTTACTTAATGAGGTGCCTTTTGGAGAAAATAAGAGCTCGTTTTCATGGTATTTCCACTTGGTAACACTTGTTCCCAGCATCCAAGTTTCTCTTCAGAGGTAATCAGGCCAACAGAAAGAAAGTAAGCCATTTGATAACTTAAAGATGATTTTAAAAGTATTCTGTCATTGTAATGAACAAGTTTAAGGAAAACTTGTCTTGGAAAGCTAATTATGATATCTTTTCCACTATGAAAATTAAGCCTAACATTTTTGATAAGGGCAGAAGATTCCATAAGGAAGAAAGAGTAGAGTTGCAAAAAATGCAAATGACATTGGCCAATTTTTATATTATTTTGTTTTTAATGAATTCACAATTAAAGGTGGTAAAATCTGTATTCTTTATAAATACATAAAAATTAAATTTTAATTCAACATGCTAACAAATGTTATTGTTGCATGCAGTGAACTGTAGGAACCAAACCATGGATTAAAATATACTTGGAAACAATCCCACATAGAAAAGTATTTGATGAAGTGTTTGAAATGAATTGATTCATACCAATGCTGAAAATATACACAATCTATATAAGACATCAAGACATGTTCTTTTGTATTGAAAATATGTCCTAAACATAAAAATTATCCAGACCACCTAGTTCTTATTTAACACTGGATTTAGAACACTGGATTTTGTTCTTGGTTGCACATAAAAATCACTTTCTGGAGCTTTGGAAATAATGGTGATGACAAAGCCCCTCCCAAACTACTTCATTCATGATCTTGGGATTGGCCACATGCTGGTATGTGTGATTCTATTGTGCAGTCATATACCTATTCACATTCCTACTATTTCTAGCAAGGCACGTGGCAGGTGTCATATTGAACAAGTATGAGCTGCTTATCACCATGTCTGATCATCTGCATTAATCTAATTCCAGATTTTTAATTTCATAAACTTCACTAATGATTTTTGAAGAAACGAAAAGTAGGAGATTAGAAATTTGGTGGTTATTGTCCAGATGACATCTGAAATCTAATTACAAGTAATTTTCCTGATATGTTCTTGAAGTTAAAGAAATAATATGGTGGTTTTCTTCTGAGACATTTTGCATAGCACATCTTGCTAACACATTGTCATTGCTCCCAAAGCAATAATATCAATGAATAGAAAGGGAGTATTTAGGAGACAGGCAAAAACTTACCTTTTTTTTCTTCAGGAGATACAGCAAAAAGATGATTGTATCTAATTGTACTTTGTTAGAGTAAACTAAAAATAAATGAGTTAATTAAAATTTACCAAAATGAACACTGATTATTTATTCTTCAGTTGCCCTTCAATTTACACACCTAAAGAACCTGTTCTTTGCTGTTACCATTTTTGATGGTCTTAAGGTAGCTAACTACAATACAGGTCATGACTGGTACCTGAGTTAGTTTGGGCTGCTATAGCATAGCACTACAGACTGGATGGCTTATGATTCAAAAAAATATTTCTCACAGATCTGGAGACTGGGAAGTTCAAGATAAGGGTTAGGATCCAGTGAGAGCTTTCTTCCCAATTGCAGATGACTACTTTCCACAAAGTGGAAAGAAGACTAAAGGGCAATTTGGGGGCTTTTTGTAAGAGTACCAATCCTATTCATGAGGGCTTCACCCTCAAAATCTAATCTCCTTCCAAAAACACTTCCTTCTGCTGTGTATGATTGTACTCTGACTTAGGAGACCGAGGCAGGAAGATTGCAAGTTTGTGGCCAACATCAGCAACTTAGTGAGAGTCCCAATCTAATAAAAGGTGGATCTGGGGAAGTAGCACAGTGTTAGAGTGCCCCTGGATTCAATACCAATGCGGAGAAAGGAGATCTCTTCCTAATTTCACCACATCATCACAATAGTGGTTAAAATGCTGATACATGAATTTTGGAGGGACACCAACATTCAATCCATTGCACTTGGTAAGTCCAATCAAATGAAAAGTATGCTTACCTGGTGAACCTGCTCCTCACCAAGGCAGCTGTGTGTCCCTGCAGAAGGTACAGCAACTCTTTCCTTTACAGTTGTGGATGGAGAGTTACTATTCTTTACTTTATTATAAATAAGATCAAACTTACAGTGTAATTGTTGTACATCAAGTCATCCAAGCATCATAGTCAAGGTTTCTGCCATATACTCATAACTCCTGTACTATTTATAACTCATTTAATGCGTTTAATTCTATTCAATTTTAGTCAAACTTTGAAAGGAAATTTCAAATCATAAATAGAAGTGCCTGTAACAGGACATACATAAGAATCAAAACAAAACATTTACTCGTCTCACATACCACCAATAACACTTGAACCACCAGACAATGCGAAACAATTGTATACTGAAAATCGGGGTGTTCGATGATCATTCCCATTGTATCTCCATCAGGTAGCCAGAATTCATGTTGTTGCAAAATGCCTGCATTTAAAAATACTTCTAAAGTTTAATTCATAGAGGGTAAATTTAGATGGCTAGAGAAAGGTTAAAACCCCTGGCCTTTTCCAGGCTTTCGAGGGAGGAAGTTAAGTAGTTAACCCTTACTAAACTATATGAAAAGGAACCGCAACACAGCCAACAAGCCTCTTTTGGAAGCATTGTACCAATGACCAAACTGAATTTACATCACACTTTCTCCTACTCCCAACTTGCCCTGGCCATTTTCTTCCCCACTTAGAAAATCCTCATCTGCTAACAATCCATGGCCATTTACTTCTCTACTCTGGCAAGCTGCCTTCAGTGCCTGGGGACCCAGAGCTTAGACTCTCAGGAGACCCTGCCATGGGAGGGGGTGATAACTGTGAGACACATTTTGTCATCTTAGTTTATAATCCACAGCAGTACAAAGCACACAATTGGTTGGACTTACTGACATCAAGGAATAAAAATGATAGAAGACCTGGCAAGTGTCCTAAGTGATTTAGCAAGGAGTTCCCACTGCTGAAACAGAATCTTAAGCATTTCTTACCCCACCCTCTTTCCATTCATCTTGTCTTGTTCTGTCATCACTAACGTCACCCTAACAAAGAATCAAGGGAAACTAGGGCAAGGAAAATGAAGAGAGAGAGAGAGAGAGAGAGAGTGAGAGTGAGAGAGAGAGAGGGAGAAAGGAACACCCTGCTATCCAATACCCATAAAAAATTTGTCTTTAATTCCCTGGCTATCACAGATAGAAGCTGCTGCTAGCATTTAAGATAAGATTAGTTGCTGTTGTGCTATCAGCACCTCCACATTTTCCCTGCAGGGATTCCTTCTGACAGGCTGAAGCTGGAGGCATGTCTCAGGATTAACACGAGCTAATGATTATACACTAAAGCTTTGGAACTGTCGGACTAATAGGATTAAGCAATAGCAGATGCAGGTCCCGTTCAGGTTAAAAATGCACTTTTTACATTACAAAGTCAGACAGATCCCTTTGAACATGCAATGAATATGGATGTTTTCAATTATCACAGTCTTCCAGGGCTATACGATATGGTAAATTAATCCCTTTAGAACATCGGAAACAGGACAAAATAGCCTTCTTGAAGCTGAAATCCCTCGTTTTAGATTTTCTTTCATGGGGATAAGCAGCGGTGCACCTCACATAATTAATCTTATTACAAACAGAGAGAAAGGAGAAATATAAAAAAGTGTAAAAATTGTTTAAATATTTGAGAAACTTAGGAGAAAGCACTTCGAAATCAACATCTCTTAATTGATTTCCAGTCAAAAATACAAACCAAAGACACATCAAGCAAATGTCTAGATGTGTTCTGAGGATGGGTTTGTATTTCTCTGTGCCTCAGGTGTTAGTGTAACAAGGAGGGGTAAAAAATTAAGGTCACTTTAAAAAATGAACAAAACACTAACTGGCAGTAGAAAGCACCATTTTTAAGACATTTGACTTGATCTGACCTTACGCTCTGGGCCCTGGGAGGAAAGAAGTAAAGGAGATACCAGGATATGTATATTCTACTGCATGAAAGGGTCTCTGCTACCCAGTAGATAAAACCATCCTTCAGAAGTAAAACACCATTACTGCAATTAGATGGGGTTGGATTTGGACACTAGTGGGAGATGAAGCTCAAAAGTTTCATGTGTTTGATTGACGTAGGGGTGAGAGCGGGGAAAAGGACTTCTCAGAGAAAGCTGTTTAAGCTGCCAGCAGGGAATGGAAGTAGTAAATCTGCTTCCAGTTCACCATCACTAGTTTGATTCTCTGAAAATGCTAAAGCTAAATATCTTTATAATAGCTTTGAACAATTGGTGTAAACCCCTCTGAACAAGCCTTAGAATCATACTACCTAATGTGGCTCCTCACGTCACAGAGCAAACAAATCACAGGGCAACTTTTCCAGCAAACAAGAATCCCATTTTTTTTAAAGTGCAAGATGAAAGTGAGAAAGGAAGAAAGAAGTAGGTTGTATCAATTTTCTGTATTGAATACTCTTCAGCTTTTTTTTTGTCTGCTATGATTTTTTTGCCTAGGAAATGACATATACATTACCACCCAAAATTCAAGTAAAAATCTGAATGAAACTAACAGTTATGATAATAGAAAAAAAACTTGATGTAACTGTGGATCATAAACTCTGGCTTCAATAGGACCAGCCAATTACAAACACCCAGATCTCAAATCAAAATTTAACTATTTCACTTTCCCTGATGATTTAGTACATTTAGATAACTTTTGACCAGGATTTTCTACGTATGTCACAAGTCTAACATGTTTGAGTACATAATACTGCTTGAACAGACTAAAATAATTAAACTAAAGATGCTACCAGTTCTACAAATGATCCTATTTTTCAATTTTTGGATTGAAAATCAGTCACTTCTTGACAAAGCAAAGGAAAGAAATCTTATTTTAGGTGAACTCCTTAGTATTCCTTTTTTTTCTTCTTTTCTCTCTTTTTTTTGCTTCTGTCAGTTGAACAATATATTTCAAAAGATATAGACTGATTTTTCAGATTAAAAACTGTTCTCCTAGTAAAAAGGCATCCAGATTTCTCAAATATGTGTGTCCTTCTTTCTTGGAAGAAAATGACAATCATTTGTTCAAATGGAATTAGTCTTCCATAAACACCAGTACATTTCAATGGCATATACTGAGACAAGTGCTACTAAGTTTTAATGTGCATATGAATCAGCTGGGGCTTTTGCTAAAATGAAGCTACTGCTGCAGAAGTCTGAGATGCTGCTCTTCAGTCCACAGTTCCAACAAGCTCCCAGGTGATACACATGCTGATGATCAGGAGACCCTCTTGAGTAGCACAAGTCGTTGGCATAGCGAAGCCACTTAACGATCAACTGTTATACTCTACAGGCTTGAGGGAATCGAGCAAACCAACTTCATCTGTTGGTTTTCCAGTAAAGTACAAAGTTACATATTTGGGGGTGACTTTGATGGTACTGAAAACATCTCGTCTCTTGGCTTTCTTCCTAAATATATATTTCTCATCCAATCTACCAGGCTTATTTTTTTTTTTTTAAGAGGAAAGGAGAGTGAGAGAGAGATAGACGGAGAGAATCAATTTTTGTTGAGATTTTCATATGGCTTTTATTGCTCTGACACTTAACTGTGTGTACGTGGGTGCTGGGGTTTGAACCCATGTACTTGTGCATGCGGGGCAAGCGCCATAACTGCCGAGCCACTGCTCCAGCCCACCAGACTTATTCTTAATGGGTTTAGTTTTTCATCCTCTGAAATTACTTTAAAATAGAGTTGTCAAATGAGTAGCTTTTAAGCCATCTTCTTAATTCATTATGTCAATTTTTGTTATTCCTCAACCACGTTAAAACTGACAATATGAATTCTATCATTTTTAAGTGAAATTTATTAGCGTACTATCACATTTAGAGACATTTTGATCTGCAATCCATACATTATCTAGAACAGCAGATTTGGCTCAGTGGTAGAGAAATTGTTCAGCATGCTCAAGGGCCTGGGTTCAATCACACACACATGACTATGTGTACACACACACACAGAGACATACACACGCTCACATGCACAAATTCCCATCAACAGCTAGGTTATTTTCAACATAAAATAAATTTTAATTTTGATAATAATACTGAATCATGCTCTTTCTAAATATTTTAAAGAAAAAATCTTAAGTTTTCTTTCAAGTTCTGTACATTGAACAATGTACAATGTATGTGTGTACAATGTATATGTGGTGTATATATATATATATATATATATATCCTTAGAACTGGGAAAGAGGGGGATGGAAAAATGCAGACCTCATTTTCTTTTACTTCCAATAGTTCAAGTACTACTAGGAGAAAGAGACAAATAAATACATTTACAGCTCAATGATACATATGCAATAGTAAAATAAAACCAATGTTTAATCAGAAAACAGACAAGTCAATAATTGTTGAGTAGAACTAGGGAAAGTTATTGCAAAGAAAAATAAAATATGAGAAAAGTTGTGAAGTATGAACAGAAGCTCAGGAAAAGGAAAACTGAAAACATTCTGTTCATATTTCAGCCTAACACGGAATCCCTGCTGCAACACAGGTATTGAATGAAGTGTCAAAGTAAACAAGGAAATTATCTACTTCATAATTTCCACCTGGTTCCCTAGGGATAGCAATATGATTATAGAATTAGCACTCTATCTTCTTGCTCTTTTGGCTTCACTAGGAATTGCCATTTAAAGATCTCATTTTGTACAACTTTTAGCTCACAGAATTTCTCATAATATCAACGAAAACTAAGGCCTGTTCAAGCATGGCACACTGGGAATGCTCTGAGAACATGCTTTCTACACCAACACCTATGTCCACACTTAGGATGAGTGGAGCTAGAAAGAGCTAGTCTTCTTCCCGATTTGAACTTTAGATTGTGTTAAATAAGAATAATAATTATAATGGTAATTTAATTCTATTGTGACCAAAATACAGGACAAGGACAACTTACAGGAGTAAAGAATAATTTGAGCTCCTGATTTCAGAGGATTCAGTCCATGAGCAGCTGGCTCTAATGCAGAAACACCACAGTGGAAGGATGTGGCAAAGGAAAGCTGTTCAGTGTATGGCATCTGGGAAGCACAGAGGCAGAGGAGGTGCTGGGAGAAAATCAATCTTTTCAGGTCATGCTCCCAGTGACCTACTTCCTCAATCTAGGTCCCCCTCCCAGAAAGTCCATAAAATTATTAATCCATCAAGTAGATTAATCCACCAATGAGTTCACAGCCCTCATGATCCATTCATTTCACCTCTAAACGTTGTTGCATTGCCTAATACATGAGCATTTGGGGCACATTCCAGATCCAAACCATAACACTCATGCTTAAGGGAGCTCAAAAGTGGCTTAAAAATTTCATTCATCACTCACTAACCATGTTCACAGCACACTCCTCAGCAGTGTGAAGGTGGAAAGGTAACAAATGAAATGTGCACAGGAAGTACAGACCAGCTGTGAAGGTAAGACGTGAATACAGAAAAGAGGATATGCACTAACAGATTTGACTACTGTAATTTAGAAAGATTAGACAGAAGAAATTAACTCCACAAATGGAAGTCTTTGCATATTTTGCACTAACATCAAAGCAAAGTTTAACATAAAATCAGAAATAAGTTATTACGTTTCTTATGGTAGTCACACATTGGATATAATGACAATCCCAGAACATTGGAAAGAAAGGTTATGTCACAAAAAGCATTATTAGAGTCCTTGATGTATCTTCAGGCACACAATTAGAAGAAGAACTATATTCAACAACTTGAAACCCTGCAGTTAGGGTATGTCCTCCTGTCACAGCCACTTTAAATGCATGCAGTTTTTAAACAAAGTTTTATTATTAACCAGTGTGTCATATTCTATTTCCCTAATTGCTATCCTTCTACTTTCACCCTTCGCTTTACAATCTGCTTTGATTGTTGTCTTTGAACTATGGGCCTTTTCAGCATGAATTTTGTGAAGCTGGAAATTACTGAGTCCTCGATGATTTAAACCCTGAACCCTATCTTTTCTAGTGCTTAAATCACTCCTTGGGTGGCTGGCAGACACTTATTTCCAATCGGTGGTATTCATTAAATAAGTGATTAGAAAGCATGGCAGATGCAGCTAATTGTGGAAGCCCGAGGCGGAGACATTAAATGTGTCTTCTCTGAAGCTTTAGTAGATTGTTTGTGATGTGTTAAATGGTGCCCTGGTGTCTTGAACTAGTTAAAGGTATTAAGCTTGAAAGTAGAGTGACTTTGATGCTGGGGAGAAACTAACTCAATATTATTTTCCACAGGGCTCAAAACCTTGACACAAAAACCAGCCAAATGTTCCTAATTCTGAGGAACATGTTATTTTAGCCTTCGTGATGATGACTCAACACTGAGACTTACTGCCATGTGGGATTCCAACAGAGATGACATTTTGCAGTCCACAGCAGCACCGTGTCCCCTGTCTGGAGGCTAACCAAGAAATAGTTCACTTCAAATAGGCCTCTAAACAGCTGTCAGGTCAGAATAACTTTAAGCCATTACCTATCCAAGCCATGTTGAACCAGTGACTTTTAAGTGGTGAAAATCTCTGTATCATGTTACTAATCTCACTGGCCAACAGTGGCTGTGTCAACAACCAACATTCCCTCTTAGTAAGCAGGCAAAAATAATACACTGCTCATTATTGGAAGTTAAAGGAGCAGCTGAGAGGTTGAAAAGTTCAGGAAGTGAGGAAGTGGATAATAGGCCTCCTCAGAGTTTTGTCCCACAAAGATTCATGGCAGCCTTTAATTCACACTATATCACAAAAGAATTCACTCCAACTTCTGACCTGCTAATGTTTAATATGGTAGACTTTCTTACAAAGACCCCTAAGCTGTCTTCCTCCAGTTACCATTAGTCTAGAACTTGGACCCAATTTCCTGATCAATTAGCAGCTCAACAGTCTAAAATTAAAGAAATAGGGAGCAGCTGTAAGTCTCTCACTATGATTACGTATAAACCCTCCAAATCTAGGCTCAAATAGCTTCCCTATAGTTTTACTCAATTGATTAACTCCGACTGGTTTATCACTAAACCGTTCATTTACTTTAACAATCCACTAAAACCTCAGATAAAATGCATTTCATGTCCCTTCTTGGGCCTTTAATAATTAGCTGTGTCTACCATGTCTTTTAATCTCTTGCTTAATGAGCGCCTCCAATCTTTAATAATTTAAAAGGATATCAAGCCAAGTATCAATTAAAGAGAACTGTTCCAGGAAGCAAAAACAATAAGTGTTAAGTCAGTGGAGAAAAGCACATAGAGCCCTGTTGCTTGATATTGCTCAAGAGCACTTGAAAACTATGGGATTATTTCAAAACACTACACTTCACTGCAATTTATTTTAGTTAGCTTAGAGGCAAAATTAAATATAAGAAATAAGCATGAAGCATTTTGCACAGATTCAAAAGAGAATCATGCATGGCAATATCCAGCCTGTCTCTTGTTCCTAATATATTGCAACCTTCTTAACTCATCTCCACTATCCAAGAACACTAGCTAGCTTCAGTTACAATTTTTACTGATTTTTCACCAAATCAAATTTTTTGATTATTCCAAAATATCCAACCCATTGGAATTGTTTCATACTATCTCAAAGGACTTGGGCTGTACACTCATTAAGGGGTTTTGTGAGACCAATATTGGAAATTGGTATTTTCTCATTCCTGGAAGATCATTAGAACAAAGTTAACTCAAATGAGTTGTTGTCTTCTTAGTAGACCTGGAAAGAGCTTAGTTATATTAGACCAAACTAAACCTCATTCACCTGAAAGAATCTTAGATAGACTATCAAAGGGGCTGTTGTCTTTCCCTCCCTATGTCAGAGACTTTACCATGTCACTTTGGAGTATTTCCCATTTTGAGGTGGTGTGTAGTTCCATATGTTTTGAATCTGATCTGATGTTGTATTTTCCTTTGGTGAATACCATGTGGCAGAAGTGATGCCTGTTCTGAGCCTAGGCATAAGACTCCTTTTACATTTGTACTTGTTCCCTTGGAAACTTGCCCATCTGCCTTATGAATAAGCCTTCACTATCCTGCTGGAGGAAGAGAAACTGTACAGAGATGTAAACTGTCACAGCCTACGATTACCTTAGGCAGCCAACCTAAGCAACCAAGCATACACTTATAAGAGAGCCAGTCCCAAGAGCAAAAGAACTACCCAGTGCAGCCCAACCCAAATTGTTGACACCAGATCACAAGTCAAATAACTTGTGACTGCTTTCTTAAGCATTTGGGGTAGTCTAGTATCCAGCCAAAACTAGTGGGTATAATGTCCAAAGTTTTGCTACCTGTCTTCCTGGGAGTTTTATGGGAAAAATAGCAAACCAAGGTCCCAAATCTTCCAATACAAAAAATTTTAAATGTGTTTTCAAATTAGACCCTAAATATCCAAATTATTCCCTACCTACAAGTCACTATATCACTGCCTTACACTATTTCTCAACTACTTTAAATGTTCTTATCACACACATATCTCTGTATCTCAAGGTATCATACTCACAATAAAAATCTTATTGCTACAAAGCATGAGACCCTTACTTGTTCCACATGTGGAATTTCCCCCATTAACTGATAAGTATGTGATGGGGGAAAATCACCATTAATATCAATAATGTTAATATGATATTTGGGTGTCTCAGTAACAGTCAGAGGATATTTCTGGAACTTTCAAATCAAGAGCCATTTCAGTATTACTCAAGAACACATGCAGATCATACCATTGATGTCTTCATAAGCCATCAATTTATGCAATAACAGTAGGAGCAACTTATACACTTTTCCCTTAACATACCTACTCTAACAAATAACTACAACAGAATTCTGAACTCTTTCTGACGACACAAGGAAATATGGTTGAACATGCTCTGGATGTAGTCACACCATTGACATCATCTGGTTTTGCTTGCTTGGTGAAGATAACAAGATGTCAGGCTTGATGTCTGTATCTTAATATGCTTAAGCACAGATATCCTTGAGCATGGGTCAGAAAAGCAGAGCATGGAACAGAGAGGAGAAGTGGAAATAAGGCTTGTGTCTTTGTTCCTTCCAGTCCTGTGAGTCCAGTAAAAGAAAGTTTCATTTCCCTTGTCTCTGAAATCAGCAGCTGTGGTATCAAACCTACCCAGGTCACAGTTCCTGGGGCTCCTCTGCATTACCTTCTCCCTCATTTGCATATCATACAATCACTTCTAAAGACTAATTCAGATAAAATAAACCCTGGATTCATATTTTATAAATGATAATCCATTTACAATACAAATATCCAAATCTGTCAATAGTTCATAAACGTCATTTTGCTTGGAAGACTAGTAACTTTTTTTTAAAACTCCAAAATACCAGATATTAAATTACGCAGTCCAACTTTGTTTTCACTCCTCGTGATATTTGCTAGAAAATAAATGAAAAATTTCCAGTAACACCTAACTTTTCTTTTTGAAATAGAATTAGTCTGCTTATTATGTCTACAAATGTATTTTTAAAATGGCATTCATGGGCAAGAGAGGTGCCTCAGAGGTTACAGCACTTGCCTGGCATGCACGAGTACACAGGTTCGAACCCCAGCACCATGTACACTTAGTGTTGACACAACTAAGTATCAAAGCAATGAAAGCCATGTGGAAAAACTCAATAAAAATTGATTCTCTCTGTCTCTCTCGTTGTCCTTCTCTCTTTAAAAAGAAAAAAAAAAGTCATCCATAATCTCATTATAAAGAACAGAGCATAGAACTATGCAAGTGGTGTGGATAAGTTAGATAAACTGGAACGTGGATTTGTTTTGAAAGCTGGCCTTACAGTAATCATTAGCTAGTCAATAAGCCAATGTAAGGCAAGGAAAATGTTAAATTTATTGTTCTAGATTTAAATATAAGTCTGTTCTTGAAACAGGAAAAAGATTCAGATCTCTTCAAAATTGTATTTTCAGTAGTTTTTTTTCTAGTTATGTACTTTCAGTGTAATAAAAAAGTGATGTCAGTTAAAAGTTTTAATGAACATTTACAGAGCATAGTCAAGCATCAAGCACATTGTCTAATTTTTATAACAACCCAGTGATGTGATGTAATCACCATTATTTCTGTTTACTGGGCAAATTGTTATCATTGTTGTCATCATCATTGTCATAACACAAAGTTTGCCCGCTGTCATACCCTCACATTTTCTGACTTCAAATCTGTCTTCCTAAATAATGAAGACACCGAGTAGATAGGCACATTAGTGCTTTTGAAACTATATAACTGTAGGTGATTTATCTTGCTGCTTCTCATATTGATACACTGTTTTCTAAATAAAATAATTTCTAAAATCTAGCTTTCTAATATCTAAGGAACAAGGTAAATAATTTTTTTTCTGTACCCTGAACTCTCTGGCTACGTTGGTATTGGTGACCGTTCGACTTTTCATAATATCCTATCATACGATACTTATTGGTGTAGGAGGATGGGGGAGTGGATAAACCAGAGTTATATTTAAACTCAAAGAGTCTACCACAGATGTCTCTGAAAGTAAAAAACATCATCAAGTCTTACCCCTTGGATTACCCTCTTTGTTTTCCTGTAGTCACACAATTTCTGTAGAAGTGGCTAGGGCATAAAGACTTTTTCCATCTTTATTGAGGTATAGTTGACAAAAAGTGTGGTGCATATATATAAAATGAAATGATTATCATTATGAAGTTAATTAACCTAATCACTAAATATAGTTATTGTGTGTGTATTAACACTTAAGATCAATCCCCTTAGTAAATTTCAATTAGAAAATGCAGTAGTAATAGCTATAGTCACCACAGTGTATATTAGATCTTCAGAACTTATTCATCCTGCATAACTAAAACTCAACTTTTTTATTAACATTACTCCATTTCGTTTACTGCCACCCACCCCCTATTGTTTTGAAACCACCATTCTATTCTCTAGAAGTTTAACTTTTTTAGATTCTACATGTAAGTGAGACCATGTAGTATTTGTCTTTTTCTCACTGGCTTATTTTTCTTAACATAATGTCCTCCAGAGTCCTCCATGTTGTGTACATAAAATCACATTATATATGCTTTCTTTATTCACTCATTGATAAGCACATAGATTGATTTCATACCTTGACTATTGTAAATAATGCTGCCATGAGTATAGAAGTACAGATATTACTTTGTCATACTAATTTCAGTTCATTTGGATACATACCAAAAATTGGGATTGCTAAATCATAAGGTAGTTCCTTTTATGTTGTTTTTTTAATGTACTTCCACATTGTAAAGAAAATAGAGACATCAGGTTCCTTCACCCTGGGAAAGAATAGTTAAGATGTTTTCTTTAGGTCAGGAACAACAGCTCATGCATGCTCTTATGTAACTTTTGATATCATGTTTGGTACACTGCTGCCTTTTTCTCAATTTCATATATATACTGAGAAGGACTTTCTGCTTCAGACAATTGCCCACCCACCAAATAAAGGCATGTCATATCTTCCTATGGCCCCATTTATTGCCTTCAGGCTGCCCAAATCTCTAATTGCCCTGCCTGGGGTAGACCAGTTTCTGCACAGTTAGGGAAGGTGGCAGGATTCACAGCAGCCTGGTATGGAATCCTCTGTACTTGCAGAGGGGGACATACGGGTGGCCATTCTCAAGTATGTGGTATCAAGTCTCAAGCCTCCTGGCTATCTGGGCTCCTCTTTGGGAATGAGCAGAGATTGATGGCATCCCCATGGGGTTGGAAAAGGCATTGTGCCACAGGAAAGAGAGTCTGGTAAAGCAGAGTGCTCACACAGCCACTGCGATCATGGCATGTGTCTCGTATAACTGTAAGAGCAGAAACTGATGCCCTTTACAGTAGGGTGTCAAGATGAGGGAGTTGCAAGATAAGAATGAGGCTTTGGACGTGAACACATGGTTATTGGAGGAGGATCTCTGTACCTTGAAAACACCCCTCAGTCTCCCTCAAAGTGCTGGTGGAGGCAAAGGAGGAGAAGGAGGAGGATCAACACCTGCAGTGGAAATACCGAAAATGAAACAACAGTCAATGGCTCTGGGTAGGCAGCCAGCATGGCTGGCCTAGGTAACCTGGTTCACCGTGTTCTGCCTGTACTCTAAAGCAGAGTTGATGGACTTGGGAAAGTTATCTAGACAGAAGCTGGGAGAGCCCCTGGTCACTTGGTTGTTATGCCGGTGGGATTTGGGCTTGGCTAGCAGTACCTGTAGTGCCCTAGAAATGGAGGTTGTCCTCTACAACTGCTCACCCCTCCTTATTGGCAGAGGTTGCAAAACAGTCAATGTCATGGAAACATTTAGAGGGGCCAAGAGTCCCTATGGGCACTGTGTGACAGCAGGGACTGAGTGACCAGGTGACACATATTAGTGATCCTTACAACCTTGTGAACTAGATGGACAAGCCACTCAAGAAGGGTTTGGATGGGGACTGTGGTAGAAATCTGAATGGCTATTAGATTTTGATTTGAATAGCCTATTAGATTTTGGTCCCAACTATAGAAAGGGACAAAGTGAAGAAGCAGTTGGTGGCTGTGGATGCCACCTTGACAACAACTGATGTTATTACCAAAACTACCCCTATGACTATGACTGCTGTTTATCCTATTGCTGGTTGGGTGCATGATTGGGCCATGTGGCCTCAGAGCACAAGTGCAGACACGAACCCTAGCAATGTGGAAAGCTACTGGCAATAATGGAGTATGCTACTGAACAGGCTGTGCAGGCTGAACTCCAGGAAATGCTTGGGTCTGTTACCTATGTGGATGACCACATCATTATCAAACCCGTGGCCTGTGTATGCCTTGAAGATAAGGAATTTATACCATCCAATGCTTGGTTCACTGACCTCTTCAGTCATCGACAACCACCTGTGTGGGCAGCAGTGGCTATGCAGCCAGAGACAGACACCATCCGGTTTGATACTGGTACAGGACACAGTAGCCAGTGGAATGAGTTATATGCTGTCTGGATAGTGGAAGCAAATGAAATGTCCCCTGTAGGGATATGTACTGATAGCTAGGCAGTGTGGATTTCAACAAGGTAGTGAAATAATTAGCAAGTCATGCATTGCCTGCTATGGGGTCAGGTTCTGTGGCAAGGGTTCAGGTTCTGTGGCAAGAGCTCTGGGAGTTGGGCCATCAGAAATAGATGCCTGTATATCATGTTAAGGGACATGCACCTATGCCTCGCTTGGCATTAATGAAATCAGCGCATTGGTAAAAGTGAGCTGGTTAGAAACAGTCATGCATAAGTCATCCACTGGATGTGAGGGGATCCCTACAAGAATGGTGGGGTACCCTAACACTATGGAAACAGGTGCTGCTTATCTTGGGAGGGACAGATTATGTGTTAGTAATTTGCTCTTGTGCCTTATATTGTTGTGGATTTGGGGTTCAGGGCTATTCCCTCCCCACCAATGGACCTTGGCAAAAATACATCTGTCACATTGATTGTATGGTGAGGAACCCTGAAGGAGGTGGAATGAATTGAAAATGAAGTCAATAAGCCTCGGTCACCCGGATGTCCAGGAAGGAATGACTACGATGTTTCCTGTAGGTCAGGAGAAACAGTGCATGCATACTCTTATGTAACCTGTGATATCATCCTTAGGGTGTTGCCAACTTTCCCCCAATTTCATATATAAACTGACAAGGACTTTCTTCTTTGCAGATTGCCCACCCATTTAAAAAGGCATGTCAGATTTTCCTGTGGCCCTGCATGTTTTCTTAAGGCTGCTTGAATCTGCAGTCAACCTGCCTGGAATAGAGTGGTTTCAGAACATATGTGTCTTATGGTTTGAATAAGAGGTGTTCCCTGAAAGCTCCTGTGTTAGTGAAGGAGGACTGCACTAATCCATTTGATGAATTAATAGTTGAAATGAAGTACTGATTGCTAAGAGTAGACCGATGGAGTGTGACTAGAGGAAGTGAATCACTGGGGCCATGACTTAGGGATTATTATATATTTGACCCTGACTCCTTCTACTCCCTTTTGGCTTCCTGGCTGCCATGCAAGGAATGACTTCTCTCTGCTACATCTATCTTACCTTGGACACAAAGCAACGAAGCCAGCCTACCATAGACTGAACCTCTGAAACCATAAGCCAAAATGATTGTATCTTCTAATAAGTTGTTCTTGGTATGTATTTTGGTCACAGCAACAAAAACATGACTAACATATTATGACTGAACCACTTTACATTTTTGCCAAAAGCATACAAGATTTTCCTTTTCTCCATACCCTCATCAACACATCTTTTGTCTTTTGGTATGAGGTGATGCTTTATTGTGGTTTCATTTTGCATTTCTCTGATGATTAGTGATTTAATTATTTTTTTAAAAAATACTACTCTTGGGCTGGAGCAGTGATTTAGTGGTTATGGTGCTTGACTGGCACTTGCAAGTGCACAAGTTCAAACCCTAGCACCACGTACACAAGAAAGTCTCGCAGCAACAAAAGCTATATGAAAAACTAAATAAAAATTGTTTCTCTCTTTCTCTCTCTCTCTCACTGTCCTTTTATCTTAAAAATAAAAAAATGCTATTGCTATTTTGTTCTGTAGTTTGTTACTTTCTTCCTCTCTTGCTTTCTTCTTTGATGATTTGATGAATTTTTGCAGTGGTGAGTTTTTATTCTTTCCTCTTTTTCTTGGTGTATCTACTAGAAATTTTTTTCTTTGTGGCTACAGAGAAAACATCTTATAGTTACAATGGTCTGTTTCGAACTGAAAAGAATTTTGACCACATAAAATACCCTCTACATTTTGTCTCCTTCCCCCTCATTTTATATTATTAATGTCATAATTTACATCCTTCTATATTGCATATCCAATCACAAACTATTATAGCTATAATAATTTTAGGTTTTTAAACTTTTATACTAGAATTAAGCAATTTATACATTACCATTACACTAGTAGAGTTTTCTGAATTTTACAGTAATCTTACCTTTACAAAGAGTTTTATACTTTTCTATATTTTTGTGTTGTTAGTTAACATATTGTCCTTTCAGTTTGAAGAACTACTTTTAGTATTTCTTATAGGCCAGGTCAAATAGTAAAGGACTCTCTTAGTTTTTATATTTTAGGGTAAAGTATTTATCTCTTCTGCATTTCTAAGTGACAGCTTTACTGAGTATAGTATCCTTGATTTGCACACTTTTTCCCTACATCACTTTGAATATATCATCCCACTCTCTCTTCTGGTCTGCAAGGATTTTGCTAAAAAAAAAAAAAACAGAAAGAAAATTCCACATATGGTCTTAGGAAAGTTCCCTTGTAGGGTAGGAAGTAAGGAGGGATGGAGAAAATGCTAGGGATTGATAATAGCCAAATTATATTGTTATATTGTATGCATGTACAAATATGTAATAAGAAATCCCATCAATGTGTACAACTAGGGGCTGGAGTGGTGGCTCAGCAGTTATGGTGCTTGCTTGGCATACTCAAGGACCTGAGTTCACACCCCAGCACCACATACACAACAAAGTGTTGGAGCAATAAAAGCCACATGAGAAACTAAATAAAATTGATTCTCTCTTTCTCTCTCACTGTCCCTCTGTCTTTCTAAAATCAATATGTACAACTATAATGCAACAATAAAAAATGTGGGAAAAAAGCGCTCTTGTATATGATGAGCTTTTCTTGGTGGTGGTGGGCGAGTGTGTGTGAGGACTTCTGAAATTATCTGTCTTCGACTTTTGAGAATTTTCTCATAATGAATATTTCTTTATTTGATTATAATGAAGAATTTGAAATTCTTTGGAATCAATTGATTTGGATGTTCATTTTCTTTTCAAGTTTGGGGTTTAATTATTTTGTCATTGTTTCTTTTTTGTAATGTTTGCATTAGTGCATTATATATACATTAGTGGGGTTCATTTTGACATATTCATACATTCATAAAATATATTGTTATATATTTCAGTCCCCAATTCCTCCACTGTCCTGGTCTTCCTTCTATTGATTTTTTTATTTTAAATCAGTGCTTTATAGATACTTATGAAGTTGAATTCACTGTGGTGTATTCATTTGTATACATAGCATAATTAGGGCAATTTCCTTCTGCAGGTCTTCCCTTTTCTCATTCTTCCTCCCATTCCTCAATCCCCTTTCTTTATTCCACTGACCACCCTCTATTTTTTATGGGATCCCTCCTCCTTTATTTTTTTTTCCTTATTTCACTCTAGTTTTCACATAAGAGAGAAGACACTGGACCTTTTGCTTTCTGGGTCTGGCTTATTTCATGGCCTTTTAAACAACTGGTGCTATGAAAACTGGATATCCACATATAGAAAAATGGAACCAGATCCCTCTCTCCCACCCTGCATATAACTCAACACAAAGTGGATAAAAGACCTAACAATTGGAAGAGAAACTTTGCAACTGCTAGGAGAAAATATAGGTTCAACACTCCAATATATTGATGCAGCAATAATTTACTTAATAAGAATATGGAGAGATAGGCACACTAACACACTGTTGGTGGAGCTGCAGACTGGTACAGCCCCTCTGGAAAGCAGTATGGAGAATCCTTAAAAAATTAGGGATGAGTCCACCATATGACCCTGTTATTCCACTCCTGGGTATCTTTCCAGGGGACTTAGAACCAGCACATTACAGTGACACAGCAATATCGATGTTCATAGCAGCACAATTTACTATTGCTAGGCTATGGAAACAACCCCAATGTCCCACACTGGAAGAATGGATCCAAAAACTGTGGTACATTTATACCATGGAATATTACACAGCAATTAGAAACAATGATATTGCAGCCTTCGAAGGTAAATGGATGGCTATGGAAGA
>PVKS010034099.1:0-20000 GCA_004027875.1 Aplodontia rufa | reverse complement strand
CATTATGAAAACTGTAAAATCTTATTCAAATATATTAACCAGATTACATACTAATGCTGAAGGCACCAATATCATTTTTAACTGAGCTGTTTGATGTTATACATTTATCATCACAATAAGATCATATGAAATTCTTTTTCATGTGTATGTTTTATTGAAAAAGCAGGCAATATGTAAAAGTTACATATTTTGTAAAAAGTTTCTTGAAGATTTTTTGATAAAGTCAAAACTCAACTTTATTAATTCATTCACCATATATTTATTGAACTTCCAGTGTCTGCTTGGGGTACTGAGAAAACACAAGTAAATAACAAAGACAAAATTCTGGTATCATGAAATGTGTAATTTAGGGAAAGGACCAAGAAATAATAAACAGTAACCAGAAAATCAAGTATTGTTGAGTTATTTGATGATAATTTTTAAAAATGGGGTAGTTAGGATATAGTAAACTGAGAATGAAATTATAGAAAGGATCAGGCAGGTAAAGTTGGTGAGGAAATTCAATGAAGACAAAGGGAACCATCCTTGCTTACTGTTTAGCCACTTTTTTTCCTGCTGTGACAGAAAGACCTGACAAGACCAACATAGAGGAGAAAAGTTCATTTGGTGCTCTCAGACCATAGATGACTAATTCCATTGTTGTGGACCCAATGTGAGGTTGAACATCAAGACATAAGAGCATGGCAGAGGAAACAGCTCAGGATATGACAGCAAAGAGGCAGAAAGAGGACTCCTCTAGGGACCAAGGCAATCTCCCAGTGACCTACCTCCTCCAGCCACACCTACTCCCCTACAGATAGGTTCCAGTTAATTCTTTCAAGTGGATTATTGCACCAATCATGTTAAAGCTCTCATAACCCAAACAGTTCACCTCTAAACTTTCTTGCACTATCTCACACATGAACTTTTGTGGGATACCATCTATCCAAACCATAACACCTACTATCTAAGAAAATGAAGGGCTTGTGTGTTCCAAGGGAAGTTAGGTAGAATGTGAACTAAGAAGTAGCAATTGGACTTAGTCACATGGGGATCATTGGTGATATTTATAAGTTTGGATCAATGCAGCTATTTGAAAGAAATAAGCTAATTTGGAGAGATAGTATGAGGTAGCGAAATGGAGATTGTAAATATAGATATTTTACTTTAGAAAAGGTATAGAAATTATACTAAATATACATGAATTAGTAAGCAACTAACAGTGGATATTTAAAGGCTGCTACCAAGTTAAAATTGACCTGTCAGAATGATTTCAGAATCAGAAGAAAATTCATATTTAGCCTCTTTTCATTCAACAACTATCCAATAGGAAAATTAATTCATTTTACAGATAAATTCATATAGTTAAAAATCTAATAAACAACAAGTATTTTAGGAGAGAAAAACAAAATAATAAAGGGTCAAATAAAATAAAAATAATTTCCCAATATTCATGTAAATAGATTATTTGTAATTACTAGAAACTTATTCTGAGCTCTCCTGCAACAAGACAAAGGCAGGAATTCTATTTTATGATTAAAAGGAAAGATTTTTGTTTCCTCATCTTTTCATTTCCCACAACTCAGAGAGCAACTTTAAAAAAAACAAAGCTTGATAGAGAGGCTTCATGAAACACATTGAATTAGGTAGGTCTTCAATAGAGATCTTACCAAAGCTATTTGTTTTCTGTGCACTATCTCCTGACCAGCAAGAGCCAGAGAAATGTGGCTAAATTTTGTGTGTGTGTGTGTGTGTGTGTGTGTGTGTGTGTTTTAAAGAGACAAGGAAAGTGAGGAGAGAGAGCATCAATGAAAATCAATTTTATTTAGCTTTTCATGTGGCTTCCATTGCTCCGACCCTTTGTTGTACATCTGGTGCTGGGCTGCAAAACCACTTCCTCACGCATGCAAGGCAAGAGCCATAACCACTGAGCAACCACTCCAGCCATTAAATTGTGTTGTGTCTTTATGAAGGCCACATTGGAAGCTTTTGTAAGGAGTACATTGGATGGGAGAAGAAGAGGGTGAAGTGATTTATGACTTGTACCTTTATGATGAAAATATAGCCTAAAAGAGGACTGGAAATTTAGTGGAAATACTAGTTGAAAGCAATGATTCAACAATTTTGTAATGGGTGGATACTAAAAGAGTAGAAAATATATTCAATGACAAACAAAAGATCCATAGAAAACTCTATATATGAGCTAAATGTAATAAGTCAGCATTTAATAGATCAAATGCTAATGCTTAAAAGATATCATGTAATGTTACACAATCTAATACTTTTTTTAGAGATGTTGTGGGAAGGGGAAGGAAGGGATAAGGGTGGGTAATTGGGGGGGCACTCTTGGGGATAAATCCAATTTTCAGAATCTATATACATTATGTATTATTTTGTAAAAATTTGCATGATTGTTCAACAAATAAATTTCTCAATTAAAAAAAAGTTTGAACCAATATCTAGTTGTACAAATCTAAGAATAGTTCAGAACATAAAGTAAAGTGATTTATAATATTGGGATATAAATTACATTTAAAAATAGTTATGTGCTACATATTAATTAAAATATTGACATATCTCCAAAATCATAAATCAAAATAAATGAAAATTAGTACAAACCCAACTTATGATGGTTGGATTTCATGATTTTTCAACTTTATAATGGTGCAAAAGTGATACACTGTCATGAGAAGCTTTGCTTCTGATTTTGAACTTTGATCTTTCCTGAACTAATGCTTTCTTGCAATGCTGGGCTACAGAAATGATCTACAGATCCCAATCAACCACATGGTCATCAGGGATCACCCTGTACTCTATAATTCAGTATTGCTCAACTATCACGTTCAGTAGATTTGGCACATTAAATACATTTTCTTACAATATTTTTTCATTCTTAATGGGTTTATCTTGACATAACCACATGATAAATGTAAAAGCATGGGTATTTTTAAATAAGTTGAATTGGGGGGAAGGAGCTTTCTTTCCTCAGAGGTCACTTGAGTACATGGTAGAAAGGGTTCAAGTGTTAAAAAGTAATTGAACCAGAAAACCATTAAGATACAAACTCATCCTTGATAGCTATTATTTCTTTATCTTGTTTTTAATAAGAAAAATGCAAACTGGAAGACAGTGAAATTTTGAAACTCCTAGTTGAATTTGAAAATATTTTATATGAAAAATTACATGCTTCATCTTCCAAAGGGAAAAGTGATCTATATTTCTACTCCTCATCTCTGCTTTTTAATTGTAGAAAAGCAGGATATGTATGTATAGAAATGCCTTCAAAGTGTTGATATTACATCTTCCTTTAAACCAAACAGATCCTAGTATAATTTTGGTTTGGTCTGGTGATACATGTCCATGTGAGTAAAGAAAGATTATTATAGCATCCCATTTAGGACAGTGCACATTTTACTCCCCCTGCCTTGATCACCTGGCCATCCCATTCTTTCATTTTTCTCTCATCAATCTTGGCTTTCTGTAGAGCATGGGTTGGCTATTACAACAGCTAATCTCTGCTCTCAGAGGGTTCATGCTGAGCAGCTGGTTGGATTTTGCTTTAAACTTGTTTGCACAAAGCTACTGTGCACAGCTCTTTACCCCACCAAGTTTGTCTCCCAAACACAGCACAATATAATTTATTTTTATAGGGAATTCTTCATAATAAGGGATCGCAAATGACTTCTCAGGGAGACTCAATCATAGAATAAAGAGGAACAGAAGGACTAAAGGGGAATTGTAAAGTAAGAACTTGACACAGGAGAGGTGAATGTTCCAGGGAAAGTAAGAATTCCAGCAGGTCGAGAACAAAGACCACAGGGGAGGGGGGACTGGGAGAAGTGATGGATGGCAGTGGGAAAAGGTTGAGGTATCAAAGCAGAGAATGTCATGAGCAGCACCTGTGAAAAGGCCCTGTGCTCTATATTTTCACTGGTTTATCTTAAACCCACTCTGACACACAGCACGTGGGGAATGGAGCCAAATTTCCAGACGATCAACATTTTGTTTTCCAAGTGTATTTTGATCATGTAAATTTTGGAAACCCTGACCTGAGGATCACCCAGAATGCTTGTTAAATCTACATATATTGACTCTCATTCCAACCTGAGTAACTGTAATTGAATCGATCATCCTGTGATTCCTCGAAGCAGCCCAATTCAAGAAGCAAAGACCGAGGAACACATTTGTGGCAAGCAATAGGAGAACTAGCTGGCCAGAGTTCATTCCTGAAAGCGCTTATTTTCCTCACAGAGGGAATATAGAAGAAGTTGGCCATGAATATTGATTCCATAGCTGATACATAGAAGTATCATCATGGTTCCAAGATCAGGATATGTGTAACAATTAACCATCCCTGCTATGGATATCTGTCTGGTACACTATACACCAACTCATAAGCTATTGCAAAATGACCCTCCTGATCCAGACAGAGTCCCCATTAAAGGCAAGAAAGAAGAGGGGAGGGAGAGAAAAGGAGACTGTTAACTTTCATCAGGAAAGTTATGATTTCCTGCTTAAGTAAATTAAAAAGAGACCAGACCTATAGAATCCCTGAGCAAAAAAATGTCAGTTATCCCTCAAAAAAGTGACCTTAATTTTCCTTGATGTGCAAATATAAGTGAAACTGAGCTTGAGTGATACTTTAGGCAAACCAATCAAAGCCATCTTTAGTTATATAGTTAGGAAATTTCCAGAACGATAACCAAAAGCAGCTGTATAACTGTAATCAGTCATTTCCTTTGCTTTACTTCCATGTTCATCTATAAAATCCTTCCCATTCTGTGCCTTTGGAGAAGCCCCTGAATCACTTCCGTTTTGAAGCTGTCCAATTCATGAATCATTATTTGCTCAAATACACTCTTCAAAATGTTGTTGTGCCTTGGTTTACCTTTTAATAAATCTTCAGAACCATGCCAGAAATTTTTCACTTAGCTCCCACTGGGCAGCAAGGTGCTACTACTAAATTAAGAGGAGACCAGGAAGGCAAATGTTAAGCCTTCTCTAGTAAAGAAAAGCAAAGAAAGGAATTGAGAAGAATGTTGAGTCTGGCAAATTATATTGTCTGCTACATTGATTTAGGTAATTTCTAGAATTTTATGGATGAACTATACCAATCTTTCTAGGTGATATAATTTGTTTGCAGCATGGAAAATTTGAAAATGATGCTCTATTGGTTCCTACTTCAGTGAATGGCCCTCCAAATTACTTTAATACCACACCTATTCGATAAAGGTTTTCAATATTACATAAGAGACTTGAGTTCTCCTAATTTTTACTCTGATTACAAGTTTATGAACACATTGTAGCTGTTTAATAATACAGAGTCCTGAATCATCCCTTGCCAGATATAGTAAGTAACAAGCTTGGGAATAAGAGCAGGATATTTTTAACAAATCATTATGTTTTATCAGATATTTACATGAGCTGGCACTGAGATTTTTTTTTTTTTACCTAGAGAAAGAAAAACCCAACAACTTCTGCTTTCCTTCTTTTATGGACAGCAGAGAAAATAAATTTTACACTAAAAAGGATAACATAGACTTGATTAAGGGAAAGATCCACACCTCAGAAATTTTGAAAAGGAGTAATGCATTATTGTTTTAAATTATTTCAAAGTTCCAAGAGCAGGTAGATCGCATTGCAGAGAGACAGAGAAATTGGTAGTGTGTTAACATAATTGAGATTAGAAATATTGGAAAAAACAGAATAAATAAAGTAGTTAAAAAGCAGAAATGGGAATATATCAATAAATAAAAGTTTCTAAGAGCTTAGCATTTCTCATTCTATTGATACACTGATAGTTATGAAAAATATTGATGTGAAATTATATAAAGAAATAAAAGAAAAAAAAGGAGGTAAGAAGAGGGAAGGAAGGAAGGAAAGAAAAAGAAAATGTATCAAAAGACAGGGAGAAAAGACTTCAGAAGAAAGTGAGGTTACAAGGAAACACCAGAGTCCTCTATGGAGGTATTAAGGTAGCACCCCCTTATCCATGCGGTATAGCAAAGAATCCCAGTAGGTAGCTGAAACCATGGACATCTTGTACCAAACTCTATAGTTTAACACTTCTTATTATAGCTATATACTTATCGTGGCACTGTGGCTACATGTCTTCAGTCTGAAGTTTTAACAACAAAATTAACACAAAGTTTGTTTTTCTTCTTCACAATCCCATAGTCAATACATTCTTGCTGCAGATGGTAGCCACCTCAGGTATGATTTTGTTCTTTCTTTAGAGTTGTGAACTTTCACCTTTTCATTCAACAGAAGCATGATACAGCTTCTCTTTGTCATGTTTGACTTGCTGGCCTCACTGGTCTTGGGCTTTGGGCCATCAATAAGTTAAATTACAGTTGTTTGAACAGGCATAGCAGTGTCACAATGATACTGCAATAGTGGATCTGATGAGACTCTACATGGATACTAAGTAACTAATAGGCAGGTGACATAGAGCATGCAGGTGCAAAGTGAAGACACGGTTCATGTCCAGGGCAGGAAAGGAAAAAAAACAGGATAGTTCAAGATTTCATTGTGCTATTCAGACCCATAAGAAATTTACTGCCCGGAGCCAGCCCCAGCAGAACTCTCCGGTCCCCGAAGGATGATGGAGTAGGCACGGAGGAACAGCTTGAACATCTGGGACAAATTGCAAGCAGACACAGCTCCCTGCTTGAGCAAAATGCCCTCTGATCTTTATTCTGATGTATTTTTATACAGGTAGCAAAACAATACTTTCATTAACTGTTTTGTTACATTTGACTTCTTTTTTAAATTTCTTGGTAATCCCTGTCATTAACCATCAATACAACACACTTCCTTGAAACCTTAACCGCAATGTTTCTTTTTCTTTTTCCGTAAATGTGTTTTTTTGAGACATTACACCCTCTACCTGTGTTACACTTAAAGAGTACATTAAGGTCAGCTTTCTATATTTACTCAGAAGTTTTTGCATATGCATTTTACTAGGAAATTTTCTTGCCTTTGGTAATACAGTATCGTCCAGCTTTAGTGCCCTTTTCCAAGCAAGCAATTAGCATTGCATTGCAGTTCTAAATTAACTAAAATTATGTTGCTATCACCTTACTATTAGTAACCTTACAAAAATAGTTATCTGTCCTTACTAAGTTCTAAGAAGTAGAAACTTAAACTATTTAAAAACAAAGGCAAAATGAGAAGTAGAAAAACATGTTCCTTAATCACTCATATAGTATGCAGTGTGGACACTTGATTTTTAGATAATATATGTGTAACTGTTTACGTATGCTGTTTCTTTGTTCCTTTGTCCCACATCACCAAGGTAGCCCTGGACGTACAAGTCTCTGAAGAAATGGCAAGCACTGGACGTTAGTCCATTTGCCATTAATATTAGCATTCTCCATTTTCATTGTATATTCCTGTAAAAAGTCATGGTGGGTCTGTGAGTGGAGGGTCTTAATAATTATTTATTTGGGTTCCTCTATGTGGATACCACAAATGTCCTCCAATATTATAGGCTACATACAGTAGTCCCTGTACTGTGGAAACAGCAAATCTCCTATTATGTCATTGATTGTTTAACTGGTAAAACATTAACAAGACTAGATGTAATCAACATGGGTGAGAGTAATTCCTGTAAGTGTAATTTTTTAAGAACTTTTCAAAGTTGGATTTCTGGTTATCTGGGCTTTTTTAGTGTGGTATCGATATATTTTTCAAAGGCATTTCTTATCTTCCCTCAGGCTCCTCAGACCTAATGAAGTATTATTACTTTTACAACAATCTTTATCATCAATAACAAATTTTTCTGAAAATTTGATCTGCAATTGCGTAGTTATAATTATGATCGTTATAAGAAAACATCCAATTCCTAGGAGAGATAACAGCGGCAGGTTCCTGGATTGGTGGCCTTGCCAAGCCCTTCCCCATGCCTTCACCTTGTCAATCAGCATGGTAGAAACGGTCCCCGCCAATTTACAACTGAGGATTTATTTCTGTTGATTTTATTAAATATTTTTGAACCTTGGCTAACTCTGAGTAACGGCAGATTAAGTCTCTGATTAGGAAGGGCCACTGTGCATTCTTCAATAAGGCATTCGTGACAGTTTTTATGTCATGCTCAGATAAGACTGTGTTAAAGTAAGCCATGCAAGAGCAAAGGGCACAAATCACATCCATAATTGTTTTATTGTTTATTTAAGATGACCCAAAACTAAATGTTCATATTCTAAGGGATTTAAAATTTTTTAAGAAAGTGTTGTCCTGTTTTCTATCTCCACAAAAGTAATAAAGAACAATTTATCTTTAAATTTAACAATTTTATTAATGTAGAACTTATCATTCTTAAATTGTTTAGTTAAAATAGAAATTTTAAAGCTTATGAATATCTTTTGTCTTCTAGTATATCTCACATATGAATTCCAGAATATTCAGAATATTTGGGAAGCCTGAACAGTGAGTGTTTCAGGTATGTCGTGAAACATGTGGCACCTATTCAAAGAGGGTAAATCCTTGGAAACATCCATGGCTCTGTTTTTGAGAATGTCTTCTTAGCAATGTGTGTTGTCATAAATTAGAAGTCTATATTTTGACTGGATTTTGTCTTAAAAATGTAAAATAAAGTCTAAAATGTATAGATGCATATCTATAGCTTAAAAAAGCTAACTTAAAAAAACCTACATGATCTTTATTTTGTTACAAATTTATCATAAGTCTGTTTTATATATATCATTTTTTCTTTATTGTGAGCATATGTAGATGTATGCAAAGAAGAGCTAGTGATATTGAAAGCGAGTTAAGGATTGTATTCAGCTTCTTCACTTACTAACAGCTAGGCTTATCTTTAAAACAATTCTATAGCTTTTAATGAGGTGAATAACATTAAAATTGCTTCTTGTCTTTTTTAAACATGATGGAGTAACTTTAATATTTCTGACTGTATTTCATGAAAACTTTTGTAGGATTGGATGATGAAGTATGTTGAATCTAGTTGGTCCAGGATGTCATTAAAAAAGTATGTGTATGTACTTTAAAATGGAGTTGGTATATACTGGAAAAAAATGAAAGAAAAGAATACAGTATAGATTCGCCATCCAATGTTAATGCCTTTGTGTATTTTATTCTTTCTGCAGTGAATACAACTCTAAGGGGCTCATATAGTAAACGCTGTTTTGGAACCTCCCCTCCTCCTCCTTTCCTTCTTCCCATTATCTTTTCTTCTCCCTCCCTCCCTGCCTGCCTCCCTTCCTTCCTTTCTCTTTCTTTTTTCACTTCTTCTTTTTTCTTCTTTGTTCTTCTTTTCAAGATAATTTTTAGAGAAACAGCCTTTCTGGAGGCCCATGGGGCTAGATGCAGAAGTGTTGGATGGAACTGAGAGAATCCATTCCATTTTATATCCTTTGTTGGGAAATGCTCCTGCTGGTGCTCAGTCTAACTCAAAACCAATAAGACCCAATGTCACAAATATTATCAAAAACAGGAAGTTAACAGATTGTTAATGTAAGTCTATTGGAATGGTAACAGAAACTGGATATATAAAGTCAGTGGCAAAGCAAGAACTCAATTTATAGATCAGCAGAAGCAGCAGGGTTCTTCCTGGGTAGAGAGGAACTTTGGCAGAGGTTTCCCAGAGCTAGGGTAAGCTTCACTAAGGCAGGCTAAGCCTGCCCTTTCTCCATGACATCTCCTGATTTTTCTTAAGTTCTGCACCTTTAGATAAATGAATTGGATGCTTATTGCAGGCATGGTGGACTCTTTTCTCATGTCCGCAATCCATCTGCAATTTTGCACAGCATACCGTGAGCATGTTTCCACGGACATATTTTTATGTTTGCCTTGTTGTGCAGATGTATATTATTGATAGACATGCAGGACATTTTCAGTTTTCTCTATTACAAATAATTCTGTATGACAAATTTCTTGGATATATATTTATGTGACTTTCAGGAGAAATCCCTATAGTAGAATTGCTTATATGTTTGCAGCTCATTTTAAATTTAAAAATGAAGTGTTCTCATTTTGAATTTTGATATAGACCCTATATTTGATTTATACATCATTTTGAAACAACACGGATTTCAGAATCTTTAAGACTCTCTTTTGCTATTGCATGAAGTGGTACAGTTAACAAATTCTCAATAAATAAAAATTACAGTAACAACCTGAAATGAAATCTCCTGCATTACTGTTAAATATTCACCATTAAAGTCCAGCATTTATTTTAAGTGCATATGTGACATATCTCTAAGCCCAATTAATCTGCTAGCATCTTTGGTTAATGTTGATTTTAGCTGAAATGTGAAATTTCCCCATTATAGCACATAGCCAGACAAATAGAGAAACATGTTTAGCACCATGCAAATTAAGGCAAGGTCATAGGCAAGACTCACAAAATAATTAAACCAGGTTAAGGGAACCATGCTTTGGGAGACTAAGAATTTTAATTAAAACTGCTATTGAGTTCAAATGAGGGGGTTCTGTCTGTAATTAGTGAGTAATATCTTTCTGCATTAATCAACGTCACCAAAAACTGCCTAAATTAACATTCTGCTTTTCCTATATTGCTTCAGGTTTGTGGGGTTAGTGAGGAGTAAGTTATATAAAAAAGTAATTAAGATTAGAAGGACACTTATAAAAATCTTGCTTTTCTACCCGATTTAATCTTGAGCACCATACTTGACAGCAATGAATTAACACATATTTACTGAATACTTACTACAGGGGAGTCATGGTTAGAACAACAAAGAAAGTCCAGCTGCTGAGAGCAAAAGACATATAATGAATGAGGCAATGAATTACGCATCTTGTAACCAGTGTTTTACTTTTTCTCTTGCAATACTATTTTTATATTTGAAAATATTTTTTTTTCCAGAGCAAATGAATGATTTACCCAAGGTTGTAGTTGTAAATTGCAATGAAGACAATAAAAGTGAGACCAGAGAGCATAGATTGGATTTGCAGTCATAACAGCTTCTTCTAATGAGACTTTGCTTTGCCCCACAGAGTTGCTGGCACAGGTGGAAAACCCTAGTCCCCCTGCCATCTCATGTCAGAGAGCCGGGCAGAACACACCCTCTGAGTGCAGGCAGACTGGGGAGCAGGGGATATCTTTGCAAGGTGAGTATATTCAAATACATCTCATTTTCGGCAAATAAGTGACTCATTCCACAGGGAACTTTGAATAATAGATGGGGAGAGACCAAGAAAGTTACTCCCACAGACACCCTGTGAACACTGATGCTAAGGAAGGAAAATTATGTGTCTGAAAGGTTTTCGGATCCAAACTCAGTGAGCTCCAAAGTCAATATTCTTTCTGTGCTCTCTTCCTTTCCCTTTTGGACCATTGGGTCCCTCAGTGGGAAAGAAATATGGGAGCAGATCTGGTTCCTGATCCTTCTGATAGATAAATGCTCCCCATCTTTGAACATTAGCTCATTTTTCAGCCTGAAGCCTAATTTTACAATAGTGCATCAGATGGTAAGGTGTTCTGGACAAGGCAGGGAGCTCTGGAAGACCACAGCGGCCTCCAACCTGAAGGCTGTGCTCCTGGAAGCAGCACAACTCTTCATTTTAAGAGTTGGAAAAGATCACAGGAACTAAAGAGAGTCTCCTGACTACTTCTCACTCCCTTCCTGTCTTCCTCCTTCCCACCTCCCTCCCTCCCATTCTTGTATCCAACACATCTTCACTAAATGTCTCCCTTATGCTAGAAGCTGAGTGCTGAGGGTCAAAACCTTTCTAAGGACTGTGGCTTTACAAAAACCTTCATGGTGTCTCATGAATCCTTTCATTTCTCCTTTCTCACCTTTGCAACAATCTCATCTTTATTACTTCATGAAAACAGGCTTCTTTCAACATCTGGTGATTTGTTTGAAGCCCTATTAAGATAGGATAGAAAGGCATTAATATCAGTCCATTTCCCTTCGTGGAAGATCCATATTAATTCTTCTTGTAAGTAAAATGAAATTAAAATCTAAGAAATATTCCAACTGCTTTGCTGCTTCAGGGAGTTTTATACTGGTTTGCTTGGGTTTTGTCAATGATGTAGTCATGCATCATTTATGAAGACCATTTTTGGGGATAGATTTTGGACATATATATTAGAAAACTTACAAATCAAGGCATATTTTTCCTCAGTGGCACTATCTCCCTGCTTCATTAGGCTATATTTCTTCCTCTTTTCCTAGGAAAACAGCTCCTATCTCCAAAGGCAAGTTTGAAATTGTATTAAACTTAAATTGCTTAGTTATTGCAGTATCCAAAATGCATGCATGTGGCTACAAACATAGACGCGCATGCCCACGAGCGCACACACACACACACACACACACACACACTTGAGAAAAAATTAGGACAAAGTGGTAAAAAGGCACATTACATAAAAAAGAGAATGAGATTTAAGAAGAAAACAACCCGAGAAAAATAATTTGCAGAGAACAAGCCAATGTTAATGCATAGTCAGCTTTTGAATTGGGAAGTCTGAAAGAGAAAATAGTTTCTGAAGCGAATACACATGACACTACTATAGATTTCCAGATAATTAGGCATGAGAAATAGTAAGTGATATATTCACCTATTGCATTTATGTTCTTTTAAGGTACCTAGCAATTTTTTTTTTCAGTAGATGATTTGAAGCATCAAAGTTGGCTAAGGATAAAACTGAGAATAGTACAGAGAATCTTGTGAAATAGGTTTTGGCCAAGCACAGGTCAATTAATTTGAATACTGCAGTTGGCCTCCTAAGTTATACAGGCTGAGTATTAAACACAAGGCACAGTTATTTTAAAGGGCTTGGTCTTTTCTTTCTTTTCACTCCAAGAACACAACAGTAAATGACACAGAAGGAAGCTGGGCATGATGCTGCATGACTGTAGTCTCAGCAACTCTGTAGGCTGAGGTAGGAGGATCATAAGTTTGAGGTCAGACTCAGCAACTTAGTGATTCCATAAGCAACTTGGAGGGAACTTGTCTCAAAATTTAAAAAAATAATAAATGAAAGTATTAGGAATATAGATCAGTCATAAAGCACCTATGGGTTCAATACACTGTATAAAGAACAACAAACAAACAACAACGACAAAAAGCACAGAACGGCTGGGGTATGGGCTTCACTGACTGACTTTTAGATTGGCTGATGTCAGAAAACATGGAGTCAGGTTTGGCTTACAGTCTAGGGACTTCCACCCCATGTCACGTGTCTTTATGCATTAGAGATCACAAGATAGAGCCCTACTCCTTTTGTGAAATGTTCATTGCGTTTTAGGCGAAATGACCCTCTATGATATACTCTTCTGAAGAAACACTTCATATATATTACAAAATAAATACAATAAATCAGCCATGCTTTTATGTGATATCACTAATCATTAACTCGTCAACTCTCTTTTTGAAGCAATTTCTATGCTTTTAAGGACATATTAAGTTATCTCTAATAGATAAAAGAGTGGCAAAAAATAAAGTCTTAGTCTCTGGCTACTTCCTGATTAAACTAGTTCATTGTTCAAAAATCTTCATTGAAATTATTCAGGTTGGGACTGGAGTGGTGGCTCAGCTGTAGAGTGCTTGCCTGGCATGAGTGAAAACCCAGGTTTGAACCCCAGCACCACGTACACAACTAAGTGTCAGAAAAACAAAACAACGATGAATAATTAAAATTTGATCGTCTCTCTCTCTCTTAAAAAAAAAAAAAAGGAATTATTCAGCCTTCCTCTAATTGTGATCGAAGTTGCTGAGAAAATAACAACAAAAGTCAGGTGTCATCCAGACATTCAGGAAATGAACTCAGAGAACACACCAGTGTCTTAGAAACGAAGAAGAAAATCACTAGGGTGCCTCTCAGGGAGTAACTAGGATGTCTAACTGTAATTGTGGGGTGAAGGAAAGCCCATTTAAGTTAATGTGACTTGAGCTGGGGCCCAAAGGCAGAGCAGTAGACAAGCAGATGAAGAATAGGGTGAAGAATGAACATTTGTCAAATCCCAGAGCCCTTCAGCGTACTGAGGAAACTGCAGGAGAAACTCCCCGGCTAGAGCTTCGGGAGTGGATCATTTCTTCCAACCCTCCATGTGATGAATATAAACAATCTTGAGCTGGCATTCATGGTGAGAGGTCCTGAGCAACAGAGTCACCTAAGAAAGAGGACTCTTTTGAAATTAGGAAGGGACAGGAAAATAATGGCTGGGTAGAGCCCCAGGTTCCAAATTTGCCAGCTGCTGAGTATTGTCAAAGGCACAATGAGGAGAACCGGAAATAGCACAAAAATAGTAGCAGGGGACTTGGTTTGCAATTTTCTTTTTAAGAGACAGAGGGACAAAGAGAGAGGGAGAGAAGAGAGAGAAAGAGAGAATCAGTTTTATTTACCTTTTCACGCAGCTTTTGCTGCTCGGACACTTTGCTGTGTCCTTGGTTTTGGGGTTCAAACTAGTGTCCTTGCACATGCCAGGCAAGCATCCATAAGGCTGAGCCACCGCTGGAGTCCTTTGTTTTGGAATTTTTAATTTTCAGTTCTTTCCTTTCAGTTTTGGAACAAGTTAGTAACCATGGTAGAATTTTCTTTTCTTGTCTACCAGTTGGGGGTGATCTAGGTTAGTTTTCAAGCTTGTATGACATAGTGTACATGACTTCAAAAGATCTAAAATGACGAGCCCATGGAACGCTGTGGGATTTGCAGCTGCATTTTTTCATACCCAGTATTCAGATTAAATCCCTTCATAATGTTTGCTCTGAAATATAAGCAACTCTCACAGTAACATCCTGGTGTTTCACATTTGGTTCTGAAACAAAACCTCTCTTCCTGTGCGTGTGTGTGATGGTGTGTGGTTTAAGCGTATGGTGGTATGTATGGTGTGCGTGCCATGTGCATGTGGCATTTTGTGTGTACTTCTATGCTAATTGTGCATGTGTGGAGTTAATATGTGGTGTATTTGGAAGCAGGGTGTGAGACAGTGTTGTTTGTGGTGCTGGGAGGTGTGTGCAGGCGGAATGTCAAAAACCATTGTCTGAAAATATCATCCAACTTCATCCCAATTCCCCAGGGAAATCCTGAGATGGCACACTGCTTAACCCACAGAAATTGCTAGCTTTAAGATAAACACAAGCCTTTCAGTTTCTAATAATTGTACAGAAAAAAAAAAAAAAAGCACCAAAAAAAAAAAAAAGAAGAAAGAAAAGAAAAGAAAAGAAAAATAAAAAACAGAATATTCTGAAAAGAGTAAAACCAGACATGGCCTGAACAGGACGTTGGAGCCCAGGCCAAGTGGCATTTTGAGCAGGTAAAAGTGAGCAAAGTTGAAATGGGAATCAGTTGGCCCCGAACCTAGAGACTCAAAGAAACAAAGGGGTCTAACGTGCCTGCTTGGATATTTCTAAGCAAGCTCAACAGTGGGCACCTTGATCCCCAGGCTTGGTTTATTGTTAGGGCCAGCTGTCGAGAAAGTCTTCTGGTGCTGGCCAGACTCTACAGCAGAGAGGAATACACCTGTCCAGGCCAACCCAGCCACTGGAAGGTGACATGGGGAGACCAAGTGTTGAAAAGTACAGATATTGTGATGCTAGTTGGATGGGAAACAAGTGGATTCCTCAGGATTCCACTAATATCCTTTTATGCAACCGTTAGCAATCAGTAAACAGTGTGTCCTGGTTCCTGCACCCCATCTCCAGACTAGAGAAGAACAAACTATGGAAAACTAAACAAGACATGAAGCCTCAGGCTGCATTCCTCTGTTTGCTTGTCCCCTGAATTGAGCAAGGTACCCTAGAAAGAGGTGTGATGGATAGGGTCCCACATATTCCTTGGACATCTACTGTGCTGATTGTACCTCCAGAGTAGAGACAGGTAAGACAATAATAGAGAAATAATATGAATGTTCAGAGGCCCAAACCATCACAGAGCAACTAATTTGTGAAAAAAATATATTAATTGCATATAAGCCAATATTAAAAGTTTATACATATATGTTTCAAAACTTGAATGTATGCCTTACCTTATTTGCATGCAGATTTCTTTGTTTGGTTTTGGTAATTGTTTTACACTTGGCCCTTCATTTTTCCTTTATTTATTTTTTTTATGAGAACTTGCTTATAAAGATAGTGCCTTGAATTTTAGTAACTGTCAGAGTCAAAAAGAAAATCAGCATAAGTCAATTTAGTACTATCAAGTATTTTATATTTTAGCAAGATACCATGAAGCAAAGTAACAAATAATCAATATGCATATGTTTAAATATAAGCAAATATCTATGAAATGATTAAATTATATTTACTTTTTATACTACTAAGAAATCTTCTGTTATAATGAAAAGATGAGTAGAAAGGTAAAGATTAAGAATTTTTATCATTACCCTGGTTCTACATATTTGAATACTAAAACTATATTTAATCATATCTGGATTACTCTAATACTTGCAATCTGAAAGGGGCCTTAAAGTTATTTAAAACAAAGGTCAGAGAGAGAGAGAGAGAGAGAGAGAGAGAGAAAGTACATTGAAGAAAGGTGATAAAAAAAAAGTTAATGATAAGCACCATTCAAGAAAAATTGGCAAGGGGATTGGCAAGGGGAAAGGATTATCTGTTTTCCAATTCTAAATGAGTAATGGCCATATAAAGAGATACCAGTGTTATTTCATTATAGGAAGCACTGGAAAAGATTTAAATTATATATTCTTGTAAAGACATTTCCCCGTATAAACTATATTCAATTTTGACATGAGCTGAGGCTAAAAAAAAAAAAAAAGTCAAATTTGAATACAATACTTGAGCATGAATTCTAATGCAGAAACTGACTGATTCTGAGTGAATGAATGTGTGAGTAAAATAACTTCAGAAATGAAAAGATGTCTTCTGATAGAGTTCATTCTACATTCCTTTCCCATGTGCAAGATTGTTCTATCTAGATTTTGCAATGTATTCTATTTTTTTCTGATAGAGTGGCAGTTGAATGGAAGAGATAGAGAAAGGGAAGGCTGAAGAGAGTTAACCAGCAATGCTTCAGAACAGCATGTTAACTCAGAGGAGCTGGGTTAGTGCATCGCTGACGTCTCTCTTTCTCACCCCCAGTTTTAATAAAATGCACTCTTCCATTGATTCTTTTTTTAAAGCAATAATTATACAGTAATTAAACAATAAACCAGCAAGTATTTATTTAGAGACTGCATGTTTCATGAACAATCCAGAGAGAAAGCGTTTGCTGTACAGTCATATTAATTGTACTTTATTTGTTGTGACCAGATCAGCAAAATGCCATTTGTGTAGACCATTCCCTCTGGGATACAAGAATGACTTTGTTATGCAAAATGTCTCCGTAAAGCTGTATGCCAGAATCAGATTTTATTCTGACAGCACTTTTTTCTACACAGCTAGCAGCACAAATACCCTGCTCTCTGACCTATTTTGAAAACTTGAGGGGAGAGAATATTTATTGCCACCCACCCTTGCGTTACGCTTGGAGAAAACAGACAGGTGTGCGAGGAGAACTCTCAACCAGGAGTCTCAACTTCTCTTTTATGATGAACCTTGAAGCCCCCTTTCTTACATGCTTCACAGATGTGCATTCTTAGCCATGGTTTCAGGTACATTTAGTTGCCCACAGTTAACCACGGTCCAAAAATATTAAGCGAAAAATTCTAGAAATGGACAATTCTGAAGTTTTCAATTGTGCACTGTTCTGAGTAGCATCACGAAACCTCACACCTATGTTCTCCATCCCACATTATACATGAATTATCCCAGTGTCCAGCACATCTTAACTTGCCCACCAGTCACTTAGTAGCCACACCACTTATTAGATCCACTATCACAGGTCTGTGTGGCTTGCGTTCAAGTGACCCTTATCGTACTTAATAAAGGTCCCAAAGAACAGAAACAGCAATCCTGGAAATTTTATTATAGTATGTGGTAATAATTTTTTCTTTTATCATTAATTATTTCTGTCATACCATGCCTATTTTATAAATTAAGTTTGATCATTGGTATATGGTGTAGGAAAAAAATAAGTACATACAGGCTGTGTTTTCAACCTCAGCTTCAGACATCCACTGGGGATTTTGGGACAAATTCCCACCAAAGAGCACTACTGCACTTCAATTTCTGTACCTATCTAATGTAGGCAATAATTTATGACTCAAAAGATTTTCTAGAACTATTGCAAACAGCAAAATTATTGAGTAAAAATGGTTCATCTTAAAGTACATAATGATATAGACATGTATGAGGATCAAAGTTATTTCTTTTATGGAGCAAGGATATGGATGGACCAAGGGTAATGACCAAGGGTAATGACTCAATTGCTCAAAAGAGTCGATATTAAAAGTCTTTAAGAGTCAAAGCTGTGGGACAGATGGAATGGATAACAGAAGAGCTGTATCTGTGGGTCTCATCAGTATCTCAGCCCTGGCATTATTTGCCATTAGAGCCAGTTCATCTAGGACATCCTTCTGAACTTCACTTGAATAATCAGTCTCTCTAGGTGTCCCTGTCATCCTTTCTCCTTTGGGTGGGGGAGTCATCTCCTTCAGTGTGTGTCAGATAAGAGCGCTTATTACATTACCCTTATTAAATTCCCTTTTGCTCTTCAACTCTCATTGCCCATGCTGTCTCATTTCTATTGGGCTTATAACATTTAATTTCTCCTTTCCTCTGCTATTACTGAGTTCGATTTTCATCCCAATTGTGAGACTACAGGATGTAGCTTCCACTCCAGTTATAGCTCTCCACGGAGGATTTGAAAGTGACATGCAGACTTATTAATATTATTATGATTAATCATTGTAAGCACGAGAAATATGTTGAGTGCTCTTGTTTGAACTTTCTAAGTGTCTACGGCTCCTGACTTAAATGAAATAGTTTCATTCTTTTATTTTTTATAATTAAATTTCACTTGGCCATATCATCCTAGATTTATGCTCATTCATTGGTACTGAGTATTATAGTGGACTGAACTGTAGGCTGCTCTTTTTGGAAAACTCAACTAGCTCTCCCATATCCTTTAGATGAATTTCCAAATCCTCAGCCTAGCTGTTAGGGTTCATTAGAATGTGTTCTACAAGATGATAAGAATCTCTCACGCATTTCTCTGTTCCTGGTTTGATTTGCTACTTTGCTACAGTCCCTACTCACTAATAGGATGGCTCTGCAGGTGCTTTTCCCATCTTAGCATCTTTCCACATATTGTTTTCCTGGATTTTCATGTCTTCTTCTTCTAAACTCCTACTCACCACCAAGTGCATGTGACGTCTCAGTCTTCTCCTCAAAACTGAGGTAGCTTCTCTACCCGTACTTGCTACATGATCCGTCATACCTAGGCACTCATTGCCTTCCTATGTTATGCAGTTTGTCTTCTGGTATTGCTTCTCTCAACTTCCCTAGCCAATCCTTTGAGGTCAGAAACATGTAGTGGATAATATTTTCTCCTTTCTGGCAGGTCTCAAAGTTATGTCCTTAGCCACTAATCTATAAGACCCACATCCATGCTTGTTAACTGATTATATTTTAAGCACTTGCATACCACCAGTGGGTTTGTATAAATCTAGAGAAGTCTTATCTTCATATCCAAGAATATGTAAGGTATTCAACAACGAATTTTTTTTTTTGAAGAGAGAAGAACAGTGAGAGAAAGAGAGACAGAGACAGAAAGAATCAATTTTTATTGAGTTTTTCCCATGGCTTTCCTTGCTCCGACACTTAGTTGTGTATGTGGTGCTGGAGTTTGAACCCATGTACTTGCGCATGCCAGGCAATAACTGCTGAGGCACTGCTCCAGCCCCTCAAGAATGAATTTTAAAAGCCTTCTTACCCCATTGCTAGTGAATACAAAAATTTATGTGCATATTATATTGTCTTTACCCATTGCCTCTTTCTACCCCTAGAAACTGCCACTTCAAATATATTCTCAAGGGAGTCCATGACTTCCTAAAATGTTCAGAACCTCAATACCGAGCCTAGGAAGACACTGCCAAAGGAGTCATTGCATCAATGTGTCAGAGTGTCTACAGGCAGACAGACAGATTAAAAGGAACTATGCTTATTTTCTTCCAAATATTCCCCTTATTTCT
>PVKS010034098.1:5923-21290 GCA_004027875.1 Aplodontia rufa | reverse complement strand
TTTAGTTGTGTATGTAGTGCTGGGATTTGAACCTGGGTCCTCATGCATGCCAGGCAAGGGCTCTACCCTTGAGCCACTACTCCAGCCCCAGGGTGAAAATTTATAAGGGGCACTAATATAATCCTGGAGATATACTTCTTCTCAAGAGTAGAACCAGTCATAGCTGGAAAGAATGCTTGGATGATCTGTCGGGTCAGGTAACAAAACACTGCCTGCCTTCCAAGACGGAGCTCCTACTAGCAAGCAGCAGAAACTGACCCTGGCTGCTCACAAAGTAAGCCCAGCGAAAGCTCGGGAGACCCCGCAGAATAGTTACAACGCACACAGAACCAGGATTAGAAAATGGCCAGGGGCCAGGACCTCGGCCAAAAGCGATCACAGAACAGAGGATTGAGGACCCCAAATCCTACCAGCTGCAGCAAGCACTGGGCACTGGAAGCTGCCACCTGATCCGCTATCGCCACCGCCGAGGCTGGGTGCTGCTGCGGCACCGGGAAGGAGCCTCCACTGTCCCTTTGTGTCACTGGAGCAGGTGGTCTAAGAGACTGCGAACAGGTTGCAAGAGAGGCCGGAACAGTGAGGGCCCTGCTTTTTCTGCTTCTATGGTAAGAGCCAGGCCCTGCCTTCAGCCCAGGCACAGGCAGGGTGTTCAGATGCAAGGGTGCCTCCCCAAGGACAAATGTCTACCCTGGACAGAGCTGCGCACCCGCAGAGCTCTGGTCTTACAGTCAAGCGTGGAGTCTGAAGTGAACACCTCAGTGCAGTAGAAAGGGACCAGTGCTGCTGAGCCATCCCTCCTTTCTCATGCTTGAAGCTGAGTCCAACTATTCCTCTGCATCTCACTTAGAGGCTGGCCATTGCCTGACCCACGGGTCAGACCAGGGAGGAGTGACTTAGACCCCGATGTCCAGGGAGGTCTGAGCTGACCCACAGGACGTGTCATGGAGGCCTCTCTACAATGCGGGGGTAGAGTGGCCTGCATTCTGGACCCTGATGGTTGTGATGCTGTCTCTTGGATTAGGAATGCTCCGAAGCTGAGAATGTAATGACAGACAATTTCCTTTGTGCCACATACCAGCCTACCCAATGTGAGGCCTTCAGAACTGGGTTGACACAGTTGTTTGGTTCTCCTCCCTCCCCTCCCTTGATTTTCTTTTCTTTCCTTCAGTACTGTGGATTGATCCCAGGGACTTGCACATGCTAGGCAAGCACTCTACCACTGAGCTACATCCCAACCCTTTTTATTTTTTTGTTTTGAGACAGGATCATGTTCAATTACCCAGGTTGGCCTTGAACTTGTTGGTCTCCTGCCTCAGTTTCCCAAGTACATGGGATTACAGGCATGTGCCACTGAACCCAGCTTCTTTATTTTCATTCCTTAGGCAAAATAACGAAAATCAAGAACGGATCAGAGGGGTTAGAGTGGTGGCTCAGCAGTAGAGCATTTGCCTGGCATGCACGAGGACCCAAGTTCAAACCCCAACACCACATACACAACAAAGTGTCAGAGAAACAAAGGCCAGATGAAAAAATAAATAAAATTCATTCTCTCATTCTTTCTCCATCTCTCTTTAAAAAAAAAAAAAAGGATTAGAGAGGGCTAAACCCACAGATTTCAGGGTTACAGACAGCAGCAGACTGCAACCATTTCCTAACATGTGGGTAGGACCAGCCTGTATCAGTCAGCTTTTCTAAGCCCCTAACATGTCAGTGATCACATTCAACATTTCTTTCTGGCTCACATCCATATCTGTTACAGGTCGGCTTTGGCGCTTTCCATGCCATCTTTGCTGGGAAACCTGAATTAGATAAAAGCACCTTATTTTGGTCCCTTGCTAGAAAGGACTGGAATGTATGACGACTCTTAACACTGCTGTTCAAAGCTGGCTTATTCACTTTCCTTTGGCTTTCATTGGCCCTAGTGAGTCACATGACCAAACCGGATGTCTGTGAAGTGGAGAATCATAAGCCTCTCACAAGGGCAGGAAACAACAGGAATAAATAGCATGAGCCACCATACAGCATCCATGGGAAGCCACCACAGAGGCCTCCTTCTGGATCTCCTCGGCCTCTGACCCGTTGTCTTCCAGGTTCAACCCTTAGCTGCCCCTATCTTGCTCCTTCTGCACTTTCCCTATAGTTTGGACCCATATTCCAGTCCCATTTTGGGGATGTGGAAACTGAGGCCCACAGAGCATACTCAGGTCAACAAATACCTCCCCAATTCCCTTCCCTGGACAAGTAGCTCCATGCTGATCCTCTCCCCTTCTTTGCCTCCCCTGAGTCCCTTGAAATAACTGCTCTCCATAGAGGCCTTGCTGCACACCAGCTATTGATCTATGCGCCTCTCACATTCAGACCCTCAATCACTCTGAAAGTTCAATAACTGCTTACGCCCACTTCACAGATGAGGAAAAGGAGGCTTAGAGGGCGAACGACTTACCCAGGGCCACACTGATGCAAGGTTGCCCAACTCCAAAGCTGATGTCCCACCACTCCCTTCCTCCTGGCTCAAACCCCTGTCATGTCCATGGTCACTCACAGCATCAGCCATGGTTGGGATGTCACAGTCACAGGACAATTTTCCTCCCCACCAGCTCCAACTAATCTGTGATTCCGGCCCATGAAGTCAGCCCTTCAGCCCCCATTGCCAGCCACAGAAATGAGGATAAATGCGGCTGTCGGTGGCTTCCTGCCTCTTTGTTTTTTAATTTACTTAGAGTTGAGCAGCAGAGATGGCAGGAGAGGAAGCAGATGGCTCAGTGTGACAGATGGGATCCTATCCAGTAACACAGGACAAGGTGAGGAGAAAACGTGATCAAGAGAAAGTACAGGCTGGTGTGAGAGTGCACAGCCTGAACTCCTGGACCAGGATCCCAGCCTCCAGGGCACTGGGCAGGGACTCTCAGGACTGGGCCCCCCACCTGTCAGTGGTGACGCTGGAGAGCAACTACAGCTGCCCAGAGTCACCCAGGCAGCTGCCCCATCTCTGCCTTTCTCTCTCCCAAGGCTGGGACTAGAACCCAGGACTGGATTTGGACAGGGTAGCTCCCAGATGACCCTGCTGACCTTGGGAGAAGCAGAGCGGGCAGGGAGGTAGACAGGACAGGAGTTTTTTTGTTTTTTAAAGAGAGAAGGACAATGAGAAAGAGAGAGAGAGAGAGTGGGAGGGAGAGAGAGTCAATTTTATTTAGTTTTTCATGTGGCCTTTGGTGCTCCGAGTCTTCGTTGTGTACGTGGTGCTGGGGTTTTGAACTCGTGTACTTGCGCGTGCTAGGCAAGTGCTGCAACTGCCTCCAGGACAGGAATCTTGCCTTTGTCCTGGAGGGAAACAGTACTGATGACAGTCACTGCTGCATTCAAAGCAGAGAGGGGCCAGGAGAGGAAAGGACCATTGACTCTCTAAGGTGGCTGGAAGCTGACTTAGGGAGCCCGTGCTGGGCCAGGCCGCAGAGCCCAGCAGAATGGTGGGAGTTTGGAGTTCCCAAGAGCATCCAGGACAGCAGGTAATGAAGGAAGAAGAAATGGGACTGGAAGCCTTGAGCCTGCCTTGGTAAGGTGCAAGCTTTACTCTATTTGGGGAAATCTGTTTGTTTTCTGAGGGGAAAAAAGAACAGTGAAAGGGGCTGCTGCATTTTATATCTCATTAACAGAGTAGGGAAAAAACTCAACCCCCATGAGATGAAAGGATGCACCAGGATGCGCCCGACCCAGAGCCAAAGGCGATCATGGGAAAAGTCCTCTGGGACTGTACGGGGATCTTAGGGAGCCTTGGCTTTTCCTCAGAATGGAAACACAGCTTTGAACCAACATTATCACTACAGGCTGGGAGACAGTGTAGCAGAGAGAAAGGTGGAGATGGGGGCAGCCTGGTTCTCCAGGAGCATCCTACTCCAAGAGGGAGGATGAGGACAAGTAGGTGCAGGACCAGCCCCATGTCCCAGCCCTTCCTGTCCACCACCAAATGTAATCCTTGCTGTAACATCAGAGCTCCCATCTTATAAAGAAAGAAGCAGAGAGATGGAGTGGCTTGCCCAAGGCCACCCAGCATGGAAGAGGAGGGTCCAGAGTTCAATCCCAGTTCTATCCAACCTGAAAAGCCAACCGTTCCTTCTCCCTGAAACCAGGTTCCACTTGGACATGCTGAGCTGGAAGCAAGGGCTTTGTCTTTACCGGCTGGTTTTTCTCACCTGCCCCAGGTGAATCACACTGTACTCTTGCCATTGCTAGAGACCACAGGACTGGGGTCCTGGAGATGAAACAGGTGCTGCACATCTGAAGCAGCCGCTGAGACCTCATGCCACAGGGCCCAGAAGAGGGAGGGCTGCAAGGTGACCCTAATGTGCCAGGAGGGCCATCCTACCTGCAGAGGTGAGGGAGAAGCAGGTGCACAGGGATTCCCTCAAGCTCTGGACTCCCGGAGCAACAAGGGCTTCTAAAACCAGACTTGCAATCAGACCAGGTGAGTCTGGAGATTAACAAGGCAGGAGCCCCGATCTCCAGGCATCATCAGACAGGAAATGTAACTCCATTCATGGAAGAGAATTTATGGAAGGATCCCTTCCAGAGTGAAGCAGGATGCTGAAACACAGAAGCTAGCAACAATCCCCAGGCCTGAAGGGGCAAAGGGAAGAAAGGCCGGAAACATCATACCAAACCACAGGGAGCAGGGAAGAAATGCCCCGACTTCTCCCTCCTAGCTTCCCATGGGCTGAACCTCACCTGAGGCCCAGATGATACCATGCATGCATGTCAGCCCCAGAGGCACAGAGCAGAGCAGAGCACGGCTCTGTAAGGGATGAAAAAAGAACCAGCCAGGGGCTGGCGCAGTGGCTCGGCGGTTACGGTGCTTGCCCAGCATGCACAAGTACACGGTTTCAAACCCCAGCACCCACGTACACAACGAAGTATCAGAGCAACAAAAGCCATGTGAAAAACTCAATAAAAATTGATTCTGTGTCTCTCTTTCACTGTCCTTCTCTCTCTCTTAAAAAAAAAAAAAGAACCAGCCAACTCTGCAATGTGACCATCAGATCTTTCCAGCAAACCCCTCTTGATTAGGGCACCATACATCCAACATTATTCTTGAGGTGAGAGGTTGGAAATGACGACCCTATAGTCAGGGACAGGCAGACTTGCTGTACTGCCTTCATGAAGTCGTTGCCCTCCACGCTGACCCTGAGCCTGTCAGGCCCACTTATCTCAGACCACAAGTGGGAAGATGGCAGTGTGAACTGTTGACATCACCTTCTCACCCCTCCAGCATAGGGAGGGTTGTGGGGGTGGGGCAGTGCCAGAGAGTCTGCCCTTCCAGACTGGGACATGCAGTAGTGTTCCCTGAGGACCCAAAATACTCACAATACACAGCTACCATAAAGAGCTGCCAAGATGGATTCTTACTGTAATGCTGAAAATCACACAAGTCTCTAATTAGACATAGATCTCTCGCTTCTCACTGAGTTTTTCTCCTCTCCCCTTGGTCCTTCCTGGATCTGGGTCTAAAAACCACAATTCAAAATCATTCTCAGAGAGAGAAACTAATTTGAAACCTCAAAGGCACTGGACGAGGCACAGATGGTTTTCGAAGCAATGCTTCCAGTGACGTTGACAGAGGGGGCTGGGTGTGAAGGAGAGGCCTGATTGTCACCCTGCAGGAGACAATGCGGCAGAGATTCCTTGGACTTCAACAGATTAGCAAAACCACATAGTTTACAGCAGCCAGAGCCTGTCTGTCCTCACTGGGGCAAACCCAATGTTATTGCAATTTGGATATCCTCCCTTCCTAAGACCTACTCTCCTAGTCAATAATTCGTGACTTACTTGCTGTTCTCCAAATTGCTGAAATTCTTCACATCCTTCAAGTCCTATCTCAAAAGGTATCATCATCCATTCATTCTTTTATCCCACAGATATTTTTGAAACTTGCTTTCTGACAAGCACTTGAGCTGCAACAGTAACCAAGACGAATTTAACACCAGGCTTCCAGATTTTTCTTCACACATAGTCTCTTCCATCTTTGACTTCTCCCTGAGCACCTGTCTCCAATGACCCCTTCCTACTTGACCTTCATTGACCATCACATCAGTCTGTGTCTAATCCTCCCCACCAGAATTCAGCTTCTGAAAAACAGGCCATGCCTTTCTCCAAATGGACCAGTGCGTCACCGAACGCACATCAGGTCAGAATCCAGCGAACGACCTTTCAAACAGATGAGGCCAATCAATCGCTCAACCTCAGCCTCTTCTTCTGTATAATGGGAAACATTATCTCCAGCTTTTCTGACTTGAAGATTTTTGAGTCGATGGATGTGAAAGCACTTTACAAATTATAAAGCTCTAAGCCCCAGAAGGGAATAAGCCTTTATTCAGCATAACCACAAGGCAGTTAACCAAAAAAGAATTTTGTCCAGCTCTCCAGATCAGAGGTTGCGGAGTGAATCTCAGCAGAACCTGAGACAAAGCTGATGCTGAAAACCCCCACTCCCACCAGGCATCCCAAATCCTGCATCCCTTGCTACAGCTAAAAGGCGGGTCAATTACCATCGGCTCATTTGCAATTATTACAGTTGTCTCCAATTTTTCTGCTGATTGCTAGGATTAAGAAGCCCCTAATCAGTGGTAGGGGCGCAGGGGCTCGAGAGCTTTTGTCTGCAACTCCATCCAATCCTGCCCGCCTGCCTTGAAGCTGGGGGAAGGGGTGTCGGGGAAGGGGTGTCAGGAATGGGGTGCAGGTGCAATCTGCCCTCAGCAGCTTTACAGAGCCTGCAGGTTTTTCTGGGCTGACCTGTGATGGAGGAGCTGGGCAAGCAATCCCATTTCAGTAAGGGACCCCTGGAAATTTTCATTAGGTTGATGCACACTTCCTATATTTCATCCTCACCCAGGCAGGCTTTCTCACTCTTTTGACACAAAAACGGACAGGTAGGGTGCTTTTGATTTGGGCTGCCTGGTTTCTTCCCCAGGGAAGCGTGCATTTTCTGGCTTGCATGATAATTGAATTTCACGGATGGAATCTTCCACATACTTCTCAATTAGGGATGTGTACAGGCAGCGAGATTTGTTTTTCAGGTGTTGATCTATGATTGTCACTCTCTTTTTACCTTTAAATTAATCTCCTTAATTTCTGCCAGCTCTAAATCCGGCTTTGCTAAATAGCATTATTCTGACTTAAATGGTCTAATCTGTTTGTCGTAAACGGGGTACAGCTGAAAATCGTGTATGCGCGAGACTTCCTCATTAATCACAGCTGACAAGAAGTCAGCAAAGTTGTCTCTGAAGGCAAAGTGCAGAAAGAGTGGGAAGAGCAGACAACCAGGTGTGATGGCCAAACTAGGGGGACAGGGGGGCGGGGTGGTTGTCCCAGCTTTGGCCCTGGAGACCCTGCCCTCTTAGGTGTCTACCTTTCTTTAAAAAGAATTAAGTTAAGCCAGGAACAGGGGTGCACACCTGTAATCCCAAAGGCTCAGGAGGCTGAGGCAGGAGGATTGCAAGTTCACAGCAGTTCAGCAATTTAGTAAGAGCCTGTCTCAGGGTGGGGGGGGTGAGAAAGAAAGAAAAAGAAAAAGGTCTGGGGATGTAGCTCAGTGGTTAAGTCCTGGTTCAAACCCTGGTATCAATAAAAAATTTTCTTAAAAAGGAAGCAGAGAGGATAGGAGACCAGCTCAATGGAGCTCTCAGGGACTACATTCTGTGAGCCTATACATGACCTCTCAGAAAAACGCAACCAAAATGACATCTTAGGGGCTAGTGGCTCCGTGGTTTTGGTGCTTGCCTCATGCACGGGGTCACGGGTTCTAACCCCAGCACCACGCGCACAACAAAGTGTCAGAGCAACAAAAGCCACATAAAAAACTAAATAAAATTGATTCTTTCTCTCTCACTGTCCCTCTCTCACTTAAAAAAAAATGACATCGTAGTATTGAAATGTACAGCTGTTATTGCTCTTAGTAAGACAAGATTACCCCTGTAATCTCTGTTATCAGGAGGCTGGGGCAGGAGGATCGAAAGTTTTTTGAGGTCAACCTCAGCAACATAACCAGATTCTGTTTCAAAATTGAAAAAGGAAAACAATTTGAAAAAGGCTGGGGGTGTGGCTTAGCGGTAGAAGGTCTCTGGGTTCAATCCCCAGTACCAGAAAAACAAGATACAAACAAACACTAAGAGAACCCTTAGTCTCAATCCATTCATCACTCCATTTTCCAAAATGAGGAAGGCAAGAAGGTTTAGGTGGAAAAGGAACACAGAATTCAGTGGCACTGCAATGCAAGGCCCATCATTTCAAGCAGCTCAAGAAGAGGAGCAGAGCTGAGCTTGGTGCCCACACATCAGGGACTCCTAGTGCTACTCAATTCCCAGCATAAGAGGAGGAGCCACCCCAGGCTCAGTGCCTCCATCAGGCTGCAGACCCATCATAGTCCACTTCCAGCCTGGTGTGGTGTGCATGAGTTCTTTGTGTTTGTCCATTGAGGATGAAGATTGCTTCCTTTTTAAAACTTGTGTATTAAGGACCTGATCTTAAAACTGTTAATTTGGGGCTAGAGCAATGGCTCAGCTGTTATGGCACTTGCCTGGCATGCATAAGGAAGCACCATGTACACAACAAAGTGTTGGAGCAATGAGGGCCACGTGAAAAACTAAATAAAATTGATTCTCTCTCTCTCTCTCTCTCTTTAAAAAAGAAACAAAACTGTTAAGTTAACACAGAAGTTATGAGGTTTTGGAAAAAATAAATTAATTTTTGCAGTTTCTGGAAAAATGTCTATTCAGTGTCTAATAGAGGGCCCAGGTGCTATTCAGGCACCAAGAAGACAGGTAAGCAGCATAGCTACTTTAGTTCCTGAGCATCTAGGGCCCTGGTCATGGGGATTCAATCTGCATTCAGAAATTTGATTACTGCATTATTGGACTGTAACTGTATTTTCCAGTGATCTCAGGGTAATGCTGACATCATAGAACGAATTGGGAAGTATTCCTTCCCCCACACCACCCACCTAGATGCTCAGTTCCCACTTTAGTTCCTGAGCATCGAGGGCACTGGTCATGGGGACCAGTTCCTCAGCCAGCTCACATCCAGTGTTTCTGCTCAGTAGGATGCCAGCCATTCCCATTTTGTCTGGTCCGAGGGGTTCCCAGATTTTCATACTTTCAGTTTGAATGAGAACAGTCCCAGGTGAACCCAGACAAGTCCCACTACCCCCCAGCTTCCGCTCCCTCACCCAGTGGCTGCCACTGCAAGTGAACACACCCCCGCCCCTCTGCTCAATCCAGATGCTGTCCAGATTATCCGCTTCCAGTCTTGGCTTAGTACCGCCTCCCCTGCTCCCCTCAAGCTATTTCAGACTCCCCTGCTCTGCCTGAGAGCCCTGTGCACTCCTTCCTCCCAGGAAGGGTGCTCCCTCCAGAGCCTCTCTGCCACTCGGACCTCTGACTCCATTCCCTTCCTTCTAATCTTTGTGTCCCCAGCACCTGAGATAGAGTCTGATGCCTACCACCTATTGTGGCACACTCCTGACCTCAGGGAGGTCACAGTCTAGGAGAGGAAACAGACAAAGGAGTGGCACTAGTCCATTGGCCACTATGCGGGACCTGCTCAGAAGGCTCTGGGGACGTGAGAAGATGAATTGTATTTCTGGAGAAACCCCCACTTAATCCTGATATATGACTCTAAAAAAAAAATATATATATATATATATAATTTTTTAAAGGGAGAGAGCAAGAGAGAATCAATTTTATTTATTCTTCCATCTGGCCTTTGTTTCTCCAACACTTAATTGTATATGTGGTGCTGGGGTTCAAACCCAGGTCCTCATGCATACCAGACAAGTACTTGAACCCTGTGCCGTCGCTCCAGTCCTGTATGACTTTTAAAATCTATTGTTGGATTCAATCTGCATTCAGAAATTTGATTACTGTGCTACTGGACTGCAGCTCTATTTTCCAGCGATCTCAGGGTAATGCTGACATCATAGAACGACTTGGAAAGAATACCATCCCCCACAACACCCACCTTAAAACTTTTGGGAGAAATTTGTGTTGAACTGGTTCTGTTTTTCTGAAATACTTAGTAGAGTTTACCAGAGTGGGGAAGGTTTTTGAAACTTGTAAGTTTAGTTTCTTTCATAGATAAGAGTTATTCAGGTTGACTATTTAGTACCTTTGGTTAGTTGTGTCCTTCAAGGAATATGTTCCGTTCATCTAACTTGTTGATTTTATTGCCAGAAAGTTCACAATATTCCCTTATTCACCTTCTGTTATCTGGAGAAGCTGCAGTGATGTCACCTCTTATTCCTGATACTGGAAATTCATATCTTTTCTCTTTTTCCTGATCAGTCAGAGAAGAGGATTATCGGTCTTACTGATTTTTTTTTTTTAAGAGAGAAGGATAGTGAGAAAATAGTGAGAGAGAGAGAATCAGTTTTTACTGAGTTTTTCACATGTCTTTACTTAATTGTGTATGTGGTGCTGGGGTTTGAACCTGCGTACTTGCACATGCCGGGCAAGCGCCATAACCACTGAGCCACTGCTCCAGCCCCAATCTTACTGATTTGATCAAAGCTTCGGGTTTCATTGATTCTTTTTATTTTTCTATATTCCATTTTATTGATTTTCACTTTGCCGCTTTTTTCCCTAACTTCAACTTATTTGGGTTCCATTTGCTTTCCCCTTTCTAGTTTCTAGGAGAGAGCGGAGGTCATTAATTTGAGACCTTTCTGTTTTTTTTTTTTATTTCTAATTACAGTTATTTAGTGCCGTGCATTTCTCCAGAAGAACTGCCTTAGTGGTGTCCCACAGATTTTGACATTTTGTTTTCTTTTCCTTCTCTTCAAAATATATTCTGACCTCACTGTTCACTTTTTACCTTGGTGTGCGGATTACTTCGTGTGTTCATTCTCAAACCTATGAGGATTTTACAGAGATTTTGCTGTTGTTGATTTATAATTTGATTCCATTGCACTTTGAGAAAATACTTTGAATGAACTGAATTGCTTTAAATGTATAGAGACTTATTTTATGGTCCAGAGCATGGTCTATCTTGATAAATGTGCCACAAGCACCTGGAGAGAATGTGCATTTTGCTTTATTTAGGAGAAGTTTTCTAAAACTTTTAGTTGGGTCAGGTTGCTTAACAGTGTCATTCTAGTCGTCTGTGCTCTCACTGATATTCTTTTTTTTTATTTTAAGAAATTTATTTGAAAAAAAAAAGAAATGTATTTGTTGAACAATCAAACATGCTTCCAATGAAATAATATAATATATATATATATATATATATATAAATTCTGAAAACTAGATTTACCCCCCAACCCCCCCCAATTACCCACTCTTATCCCTCCACCACCCTTCTTCCCAATATGTCTCTACGAATACCTTAGGGAATATGTCACTACATCTTTTCCGGATTTAAAACATGATAATAGACCTCCTTTCTCCATGGCCAGGGTCTAGTTCCAGCCTCCACAGATGAGTGAAGACATCCGACCCTTGGTTCTCTGGGTTAAGCTGATTTTACTCAGCATAATTTCTTCCATAGCCATCCATTTACCTTCAAAGGCTGCAATATCATTGTTTCTAATTGCTGAGTAGAATTCCATGGTATATATGTACCACAGTTTTTGGATCCATTCATCCAGTGAGGGGTATCTGGGTTGGTTCCATAATTTAGCTATTGTAAATTGAGCTGCTATGAACATCGATTTTGCTGTGTTGCTGTAATGTGGTGATTCTAAATCCCCTGGAGAAATACCCAGGAGAGGAATAGCAGGATCGTATGGTGGACTCATCCCTAGTTTTTTTGAGGATTCTCCACACTGCTTTCCAGAGGGGCTGTACCAGTCTGCAGCTCCACCAACAGTGTGTTAGTGTGCCTATCTCTCCACAGCCCCTCCGGCATCTATTATTGTTTATTTTCTTCATTTTTGCCCATCTGACTGGTGTCTCATTGATATTCTTTCTATTCATTGTATTAGTTTTTGAGAGAGACTTATTGAAACCTCCAACAATACCTGTGTTTTCAGTTTCTCATTTCGATAATGTGAGTTGTTGCTTCATGTATTTTCAAGTTGATTATTAGGTACATAAGCATTTGGGGTTATATTATCTTGATTAATTGGCTCCTTTTATTAAAAAAAAAGTAAACTCTATCCCTGATAATATTCTTAGCTTCTAAATATGCTTTATTTTATTTATTTGTTTATTTATTTTGTGATACTGGGGATTGAACCCAGGGGTACCCTACCACTGAGCTACATCCCCAGTCCTATGTTTTTTTAATTTTGAGACAGGGTCTTGCTGAGTTGCTGTGGGATTCACTAAGTTTCCAAGGCTGACCTTGGAAACTTAGTGACCCTGAGTTGGGATTACAGATATGTACTATTGCACCCAGCTACTTTATTTTTTTACTTTAATATACTCATGCCAGCTGGGTTTTTTTTTTTTTTTTTTTTTTTTTTTTTTTTTGGTTTGTTTGTTTTTGAAGTTTGAGTCTCACTAAGTTACCCACACTGACCTTGAACTTGCCATCCTCCTGCCTCAGTCTCCTGGGGATCTGGGATCACAGATGTGCACCACCATGCCCAGTTTATTCCAACTTTTTTTTTTTCTTTTTTTGACTAGGAGTCAGCATGAAGTATTTCATTCCCGTCCGTTCTCTTTTGCTCTATTTGTGTCTTTATAATTAAAGTGCATTTCTTTTTCAGCATTTGGTTGGTGCTTCCTTTTTCAAGCAGTCTGGTGGTCTGCCTTTTCCTTGGAACACTTAGATCCTTTACACTGAATGTGCTTGTTGAGATGATAAGATTTAAATCAGTCATCTAGCTATTTGATTCCTTTTTCTTTACCTACCTCCCTTTGATTAACTAAATGTGTTATGATTCCATTTATTGGCTATAATTTTTTATTGTTATAGTAGTTCTTTGGGGTTGATAGAACGCATCTTTAATTGATCACAGTCTACCTTCAAGTAATATTATTCTGCTGTATCCCTTCATGTATAGGATGAGAGCCCAGCAAGGGCATATTTCCCCACTCCTAACATTTGTGCAAGTGCTGTACATTCACACGTACTTCCATCCTACGTCACACTGCAATTATTTTTATGTTAACAGTAGGTTATCTTTAAGAGAATTTTAAGTAACTTGAAAAACTCTTCTATATTTTCTATGCAGTTATCATTTCTAACACTTTCCATTACTTTCCATGTATTCATATTATCTCATATTTTCTGGTCAGATTTCTTTAGTACTTCTCATAGTGTAAGTGTTTTGTTTTTGTTTGGTTGGTTTTTTGGTACCAGGGATTGAACCCAGGGGCACTTAATCACCAAGCCACATCCCCAGCCCTTTTATATTTTTTATTTTGTGACAGCGTCTGATTAAGTTGCTGAGGCTGGCTTTCAACTTGCGATACTCTTGTCTCAGCCTCCCGAGCCGCTGGGATTACAGGTTTGCTCCACTCAGTTTTCATGTCTGAAAGTATTTTGTCCTTGGTTTTTTTGTTTGTTATTTGTTTGCTTTTGGTACTGAAGATTGAACCCGGGGCCTCATGCATGCTAAGCAAGCGCTCTACCACTGAGCTACATCCCCCGTCCTTGTCCTTGTCCTTGTTTCTGAATGATATTTTGATTGCTCCGGCATTCATCATGCGAGACTGACAGGCTCTCTCATCTTTTAGAGCATCAAAGACATCACCGCATTATCTTCTCACTTGCTTTTAATCCTCATCTTCTTTCTAAGTTTTTCTTTACTGTTGAGCATTTAGATTGTAATATGCCTTGATATAATTTTCTTCACGTTTCTTTTTCTTGGGGTTCTTTGAAGGGGTTTTGTTATTTTATTGTTGTTTTGGGGGGGGTTGGAGATTGAACCCACAGGTGCTCTACTACTGAGCAACCTCCCTAGTCCTTTTTATTTTTTATTTTAAGCCACGGTCTCACCAAGTTGCTGAGGCTGGTCTTGAACTTGTGATCCTCCTGCCTCAGCCTCCTGAGTTGCTGGGATTACAGTTGTGCCCGTCACCATGCCCAACAAGCTTCTTATATCTGTAGCTTTATATGCATGATTATTGGTAGTAGAGATGATAACCTATAAGATATCTGTCTTTCAAAACTTATTGACCCTTATTTATATGGCCTGTTCCAGTGAACATTCATGGGAACTTGAACGAAATAAGTATTCTACACTTGTTGGTGTCAAAGTGCTTGATGATGTTGTTGGGCTCTTCAACATCCTCGCTGCTCTTGTTCTGATAATTGCCAACAGTGTAAAAGCTGTAGTTGTAGAATCGTTTATTTTTTCCCTTAGCTTTATCAATTCTTGCTTCACAGATTTTGGAACTCTCTTCTCACACACAATTGCATTTATCATTGTTCTGTCCTCTTGATGAATTCGGCCCACTTTTCATTAGGAAGTGTCCTTCCACGTTGCTGACACCTCTTGTCTTGAACTCTGTATGATTTGATATTCACATAGCCGCTCCAGCTCTCGTGGCTAGTGGTTTTGCATCATATATCCCTATTCTTTTACTTTCAACCTATCTGTGTCTTTGTGTTTAAAGTATCTCTTTCAGACAACAGGTAATTAGTTAAAAACCAATCTAAAAACGTCTGTCCTTTTATTGAAAGGGTTAATTCATTTACATTAGACCATCAGCCATTTTTATTTTTGTTTGTTTATTTATTTTTAAAGAGAGAGGGACAGTGAGAGGGAGAGAGAGAGAGAATCAATTTTATTTAGCTTTTCTTGTGGCTCTCGTTGCTCCAACACTTCGTTGTGTACATGGTGCTGATGCTGGTTTGGTCCTCTCGGAGTGGAAGACTGAAACCAAGGGACACCGAGGCAAGCAGAGTAGATAGATTTTATTTTAAGAAAATAATAGAAAGCAAAGCATAGGGAAAAGAACAGACTTCCCAGAGCAGGAGAAGGAGACAGAGCTGAAGAGGAGGTTAGATTTCTCCTTTTTATCGGAAGTTCACCCTTCAAATGGTCATCTTCTCTCTTCCCCCAAACCTAGGACCTGGGCATGGGAAATTCTGGTTCGGTCCAGCTTTGGGTTTGTGCCTCAGGCATCCGTAGAAAGAATGTGGCACCTTGCTTAGCAGAAGGTAGCGTCTGCATCTGGACCCACCTTGCCAGACCCTTCTCACTAGCATTGAGGGATGTCAAATTGATGTTAAAGAAAAAGAATGGTTTTTCCCTTGATTGACTCAAACATTCTAACTAATCTGACTGCCTCACTTTCCCCCCTATCTCAGTGCTGGGGTTTGAACCTGCATACTTGCTCATGCCAGGCAAGTGCTGTACCCACTGAGCCACCGCTCCAGCCTCCACAGCCATTTTTAAATGTGCTTTCCACTTGTCCGATCTGGTTTCTTT
>PVKS010034097.1:0-21185 GCA_004027875.1 Aplodontia rufa | reverse complement strand
CCATCCTTTCACCCTTAATCTGTGGATGTCTTTCCCTGTTAGGTGAGTTTCTTGTAAGCAGCATATGGTTGAATTATGTTTTTTGATCCAGTCTGCAAGTCTGTGTTTTGAGTGGTGCATTTAGACCATTTACATTCAGTGTTAAGATAAAAGTGTGCAGTTGTTTCGTAGTCATTGTGTCTTACTTAGCTGTTTCCGTGGTTGCCTTGGTTGGTTCTTGGTAGGTGATACCTTCACTGAATTTCTTCAGTTTGTGGATTATGGGTATCATGTACTTGTCCTTCTGTCTGGAGTATTTCCTTGAGAATTCTTTGTAGGGCAGGTTTCCTGTTGACAAATTCTGCCAGTTTTGATTTGTCATGGAAAGTTTTTATTTCTCCATCAAATTTGAAGCTGAGCTTTGCTGGGTATAGAATTCTAGGCTGCATGTTGTGGTCATTTAGGCGTTGAAAGATATTATTCCAAGAACTTCTTGCTTCCAGTGTCTGGGTTGAGAAGTCACATACAATTCTTATTGGCTTTCCTCTAAATGTGGTTTGGCATTGCTCCCTTCCTGCTTTTAATATAGTTTCTTTGGTATCTCTGTTGTACATTTTGAATATGATGTGTCTAGGTGAGTTTCTCTTTTGATTAGGCCTATTGGGTGTCCTGTAAGCTTCCTGGATGAGCGTGTCAGATTCTACTTTTATGTGAGAGAAATTTTCTTTCATGATCTCTTTGGGAATATTTCTCATACCATTGGTGTGTGTCTCAATTTCTTCCTGTATTCCAATTATTCTCAGATTGTTTCTCTTCATTTCATCCCAGACATTCTTGAAATACTGGTCATGGTCTTTCAGGTTTTTTTCCTTTTTGATATCTGTGAGCTCTAGCTAGGTTATCCTGTCTTCATTTTCGGAGGTTCTTTCTTCATTGGCAGAGGTTCTATTTTCTACTGAAGTCAATCTATTATTAAATTCTTGCATGGTCTCTTTCATGTCATTGACTACAGATTTGAGGTCTGTAACTTCCTTTTTGAGAGAATCTATTACTGTAATAATCGAGTCTTTCATATCTTGGATTTTCTCCGTTATTCCCTTCATTATCTCTTCTTTTAAGTCAATGATCCTTTTTGTTGTCAGCACATTGATATATTGTTCTAGATTTTCATCCCAGTCCCTGGCCATAGCCCCCCTATCAGGGGAGTTTTGGGATTGTTGTGAACCTCTTTGAGTTTGATTTCTCATCTTTGAAGAGATTCTTCTCTCTTATTTACCAGGTGAACCTTTTGTGGGAGCAATACAGATTCTGTGGTTTTTTTTCCTGTCTCTGCCTTAAGGACTAAGCTGTTGGGTTGGGAGATCCGTCCCAACCCTTATTTGAGATGGGGTTTTGTCAGGAGAGTTGATTTCACAAGACAACCCCTTTTACTCTAAACTGTTTGTTACCCTTGCAGAATTCGAACACCTCATCTGCTAGAAGTAAATTAGCAATATGTATAATCAAAGCTTACAGTAAACAGTAGTAAATTAGTTTTTTAGCATCCACTGTAATGGACTATCAATTTCAGCCTATACAACTAATGTAAGTAATAATCAATACTTTTGGTGATACTAGAAAATTACTATTACCTATGACAGAATTCAGGAACAAATACGTGTTACTCAGATTAACAATTACCGCAGTAATATTTACAGTATTAATAATGGGGGGTGAAATTGAGTTAACTAATTTGGAGTCAGAAGGGGGAGTAATGCTGGTAAAATTAAGAGAGAGGTTTATGTATACCAGTTATGTACAGTGAGATAGTGGAGGAGTTAAAGAAAATGCTAAGGGGAGAACATTTGAAGAGAAAAGGAAATTGAACAGAAAAGATTTACTAACTTTGAAATAAAGCAGGAAAGAAAGAAATAGAAAAGAAGATACAGATCCAAGGGGAAGCTAGGATAGCTGTGGCCTAATATAGGAAGGGTATAAGGGTTATTGGCAAGATTTGGGTTATTGTTAAAATTTAAGGGAAGAAGTGTTCCCTGAGAATTATGGTTTTCAGGGATAAAATATTTCAGTTACTTTATGCATTGACCAGAGTCCTTCTTCTCAAGAATGAAAACAGGGCTAGGACGGATGGGTAAGAGTGAGTCAGAGATATGCTAAATAGGAAAAAAAGGAAAAGAGAAAGAAACCTTATAAACAGGCTACCAAACTAAGAAGAACTACTATTGTTAATTATCCCTCTAAGAGCAGAGAGAAAAAAGAAAAGAAAAGGGAACGAAAAAGAAAAAAGAAAAAAAGGGAGGGGTAGGGGTTAACTGCTCTTCGACATTAGCATAACAGAAAAGTAAAAACCGCTAGAGTTTTTATATATTGGAGAACCAGTAAACTTGACCAGTTATCACCTTAGTACACACCTAGAAAATGAAGTCGAAATAAAAAAAAAGGAGGGGGAATAATACTTAATAGGAAAACCCTGGGAGTATCGATATTATGATTGTCTCTGGTCCTTTCAGGGAATGGATCTTCTATTCCTGGCTGGATATGACCAGTTTTAACTTTTTTTGAAGCTGGATTCAGGGGATCTGTAAGTCAGAAGATATGTTATCAGAGCTCCATCTGCTGGTAGTTGTCGAAAATGACTTCTGTGATCCCAGAGGTGGGGGTCAGCTTTTTTGCCCTGTGAAAGACCTTCTGTCTATAGTGAGAGGACAGAGCCTTGAACACCATTACTCCTCAGTCCCAGATCCTTTATGAGAGGAGGATTCAGGCACCGGACCCCATCTTCTGCTGATTCTGCCTGTGTTCAGCTGCTGGATCCAGGCACAGTTTTATGAGCCTGGATCAGGCGGGCTGGGAGTGTGGTAACTAGCAAGCGGATAAAGTACGGACACTTGCTCGGCTTCCTCGCCCTTGCCGTTCCCGCCCCGCCTCTTCAGCGCAAACTGCTGCTCTGTGCTCGTTTGAACGCTATTTCCAGTCACTGATCCTGCCGCCAGACAGAACGCAGATCCGGGAGGGGTCCTTGCCAGAACGCTGACTTTAAAGCTGTGCAGGTTTTTCTTTGCAGATATGACTCCAGCGGGTGGGAGTGTAGGTGGGAGAGTGCAAATGCTGGCCGGTGGGCCAGCCGCTGCTGCCGCAGCAGCCGCAGCAGCCGAGACAGATCAGAACAAAGCCCCTGGTCGCTCCTAAGTCTCTATTCCTCAAATCTACTGCTAAGATTAGGACTGGTGATTCACAATGCTACTCCCCCCAAACGCACCTCAAAATACTGGTGAGAAGTTGGAGATATCCTGATCATTCGCGGAGGTGCAGGGAAAGCCTTTTGTCTTCAGAACGCCATCTTGCATTGTATCTGTTTTGACCTCCACAAAATTTGGCTATTTTAGGAGAAACAAACAAACTTTTCTCTGGCTAACATCTCCATATTCAATATATTTATGTAGCAACAGAATCTACATTGGATCTGATTAAATACTTTACTAAAATATTTATTTGTTCATGTCTCAGAAAGTGATTTTCCTTGACAGTCCCTTTCTTTATTCCTGTTTTCATTTCTTTCCTTCCTTCCTTTGCTTTCTTTCTCTCTCTCTCTCTCTCTCTCTCTCTCCCTTTCTTTCTTTCTTTCTTTCTTTCTTCTTTCTGTCTGAAGGATTGAATTCAGGGGTCACTTAACCACTCAGCCACATTTCCAACCCTTTTTCCTATTTTATTGTTTTTTTATTTTTTGAGACAGGGTCTCCCTAAGTTGCTTAGGGGCTTGGTAAGTTGCTGAGCCTGGCTTTCACTTTGATATCATGCTGCCTCAGCCCTCCCAGCAACTGGGACTATAGGTGTGTAACACCACACTCAGCAGCCCCATCCCCTTTTAAACAATGAGTACAACTTTCTTGTAGTTAAAAATTCTGTATGACTCCTACATGTCTTCCCAATTGTTAGAGTAAACTAAGGTAATATTAGTTAGGACTTATGATTGCTTTCTAGACTCTTCAAGTATATGGGCACATTAAATCTACCCAGAAATCCTGTGACCTAAAAACTACAGTTGTCCTTATTAGAAATAATTTGATTAAGCTCATACAGTTCTAAATGTATAAACCAACATTCAATTGCAGGCATTTGGGATCTGGAGATCTTGTAAGTAAGTAGTCATCGTGCTGCCGGCTGTGCCTACAATTCTTTTCTTATTATGTTAACTCAAACTTGTTCTGAAGTATATTTTTCCTTGGGATTTAAATTCATTAGTAAATAAAACAGGCCACTTGGCTACTTATCAAATGCATTGTATGTGATGTCCTGATGCTTAGCACATAATGACTCAAGGCACATTACTTCAGTAACTAGTGGTGTGCCGAAGCCAGATCCTATGGGCTCTCCAGGAACTGACAGCTCACATCATTTCTTAACTCCACAAGCACGTCAGGCAAGCAAGGTTAATCACTTGAAATGTGCCATGCTAGGGATATTCATGACTTAGAAATTGAAAAATGCCACAAATCAGAGTTTTTCATTTTCTTAAGAAAAACTGACTTAATAACACATAAATTGTTAAAGTACAGAAAAATTGTATAAACATTTGTAAAAAAAATCATGTATGGCTTACAATAGAAACTTATGTGAAACTACAATACAGGACAATGCAATTATATTTAATATTTTTAATCATGTGTAAAAAACTGTTGAAGCAATTGAGCTTAAGTATGGCAGATATCAAGAACAACAATTGAGGCATGGTGCTGAAAAGTTTGGGATAAATTTTGCATATATTTTTCATTAAATAACTGAATTTTAGGGAAGCCTTCACTTTGTCCATATGGATCTATTTAGATGTGATAAACCAACTTTACAGATAAGACTATAAGTTGGCAACCCATACTATATGATGAAAGAAATCAAGAAGTCAAGAATTAAAATATTTATTGGACCTCTTGATAAAGACTTTCTGTCCATGAATATCTTCATCATTTTCGGGTAGTTCTAACATTAAAGACTGATTTTTCCAAGGTACTGAAGGTTTCTCTTATTAAAATGCAAATATATCTGGAAGTTATTTTCTTGAGGTATCTTGCCAGCTATTAGTTTTGAAGCTGTGACTGATTAGTAGTCCACATAACTGATTGTAAATTCAAGGTTCTCAGCACTTTATAAATAAACATGCCCTTGGTTTACTATATAAACGAAAATTTCAACAATACTTCAAGGGTCCCACCATATAGCTTTTTAAATTTTTCTTTTTTTGGATTAATTTCTAGTCACTAAAATCAAGTAATTCAGCAGTTCTGGTTGTGCTTGTTCTTGCTAAGTTTAATATGAAGGATTTCAAACATTCAGTAATGAAGTAAATTTAGCAACAACATTATGTATTCTTCATGCATCTTGTGCTTACTCAACTAAAAAGTTAATTTTCAGTGATCGCACTTAGTCCTGACAAGGATAAATAGTTACCTAAAATACATGCCCAGTAGATATTGCCCTATCTTGCTTTGACCAATCCTTTTCCATAATCATTCAGCTCCTCTGAACTAAAGTACTTCACTGATTTCTACCTGTTTCTCAGACCTTTTAAAAATTGACATCTAAACTAATGACCTGGGTCTTTATACATTGCTTACTCTTACCATGATCCATGGCCATTATGGTGATCCTTCAACTCAAAGGATATATTCATTCTTTTATGATCTTTTGGAAGGTGATCGTCTACTCAAAGACTGCCTTTCAACAGTCATCAAACTCTTTGAAAATCAGATGCACCCACTACCACATCTTGAACTTATCCTATAATTTACATCTAGTTCTGTGCCTTGGGACAAGAACTGAAGTGGAATTAATGATTTATTAGTTGTAAGTCCTCCCACTTGAGCTTTTCCCACTGTCTTCTCAGAGATAAAGTATAAAAAAATAAAAATCAACCCAGAAGAGTTCAGGGTCAAAGAATCCAAGTAGGGTGTAAACAGGATGAGTTAATGGGATGGTGATATATTACAACATGTGAGAAGAGAACACAAATCTTGAAAGAAGAGACAATTCCCTATTGCACGTTGTTTTCCTTGTCTAATGCCAGACCAGATTTACACAGGCATGGACTGTGGCATATTCCTTCTAAGTGCTGAATAGCTTCCTCAGAATAGTAAGACAGAGAGATGCACTGTTGAACAAATATGGACAGATACATCTCTACAATAGAGTTGTACAAGTGTGAAATTGGTCACCTTGTAGACGTATATTTTTCTGCTCCAGGCAGCTTTTTGATTATTGAACTTCCATGGTCAAAGGGATACCTAACTGAGGGTTTTGGTCCAGTGGGTAAAATAAGTGCATATGAGAAAAGACATCCTAATATTTTATATTTCAGATAATTTATAGCAACATTAAAGTTTACTTTTAAAAATATCATTGAGGAGTTGTGTTGCTGTACAATCATAAGTGCTTATGTAGTAATAATATGATATATCCCTGATCCTAATCCAAAGTCAAGCCCACATCACCCACACCCTGCTCTCTTGACTCTTGTGCATTTCTTCCTGTAAGAGATATAAACGTTTTTATATATTGTATACATATATGTATATGTGCATATAATTGCACAGATTCTTATATATATCATATACCATGTATATATAATATGATTCCAGAATTAAATGATTACGTAAGTACTATTTGTACTTTTTAAAATGGAACTAAAATGAATGATAATTTTCTTTTTCTAAATTTGTCCTTTGATATAGCAGGCTCACCATCCATCACAATGAATTATCTACCTATGAAAAATGCTTTTAGATTAAACTAAAAATAAATTTCATACATCTGTCTAATTTTCATTTTAATATGTCCAAATATTGAACTTTAGAATATTGGAGGAGGATTTCCAATTAAAATTTTTAATGTTTTCTTTTTAATTTCAATATATATATATATATACATGCCCTTAAAAACATAAACTAATATTTTAAAGGTTAAACAACTTCTCAGAAAACAATAGTAACAGAGAAATTGTTTAATCAGTCTTATTTTATCTTTGAATACACTTTTTAAAGAGAGAGGGACAGTGAGAGAGAGAGAAAGAGAGAAAAAGAGAAACAGCTTCTATTTAGTTTTTCATGTAGCTTTCATTGTTGTGAGATTTAGTTGTGTATGTGGTGCTGGAGTTTTAACTCTGTACTCACGCATGCTGGGCAAGCACCACAACTGCTGAGCCACTGCTCCATCCCATTACCTTTGAATATTTTAAACCATTTTCCTGAATTCTACTTAACATTGCATATCTACCAAATTTTATTTATGTACTTGCCTACTGATAATGCCCAAATGATATTAAGTCTCAACTATTAAAATGTAAAGATGTTGAATAGCATCATATGAGTCCCCTTATAGAACCAGGTAAAATTTCTTCTGATACCCGCACCTGGGAATAGCGTTAATGGGTGACAAAATTTACATATATCATACTTGATTTTATTTAATATTGCAAAGTTCTAAGGTTTCACTATATAATGACTGTTGTATTGTATATCTGCTAGCACTGCAGAAGAAATCTTCTTTTCTCATATTCTGATCAATAATTGCATTATCAGCTTTCATTTTTTATATTTTTGACAATCTGTTAGGTACTAGTCCTATCTGGTTATTTGAATCTTACTTTTATCTAATCACAAGAAAGTTGGGGAATTCTGTTTCTCCTTTGATAAATTGTGTATTTTATATTCTATTTATTCTTTCACATTATATTTTTGTCTTTCTTCTTGTTTTTCAGAAGCTCCTTATATATTTTAACTATATTCCATTACTTGCTTTACTTATTGAAAATATGTCTCCACCAATCTGTCAGTCATGTACTACAGTCCTCCTACCAAGGAATGCTTGTCTTGTGGAGATTTGCTGATGTCTTGTGTTCAGAGGAACTGACCATCAGGACAGAGAGTGTTGCATGGAAATAACATTGGGAGCCTAGAAGCAAAAGCTGCAGAATGAACAGAAAGAGACCTAAAGAAAGGAGAGGCAGAGGCAAGCTGATCTACAAACACAAGTGTCACTAGAATGGGGAAGGACATATAGTGATTACTAAGGCAACTGCCTGTCCCCTCATACATATGGGCACTGGTTCACTAGAATTCATCATGTGATATGAATATCTGTATGAGGTGTTATATTTCCTCATGAGGTTTTATTATGTTTTCTTTTATAACTAATAGAATTTAAGAGTAGAATTTGGGACCAAAGCAAATAGACTATTCTTGGGACAAAAATATGCTTTCACCTGTAAGACTACATCAATATGTTTTTCAGAATTTAATGTTAAAGTGACTATATAACATCAGATCCAGTTAAAAAAAGATTTCTACTTTTGGACATTCACATAGCTTTTTTTTCTGGCAAACAACACTATTTTCTCTTCTTAAATTAAAATTTGACAATCATAAAAATAGTAAATATAACAAGTCAGCTCTCAGTAGGGCTCCTTTATGTGTCTCTGCCTCTCTCAGGGCAACCATTTACAAAACAACAGCAGAGTAGAAGCACAGTGACAGTGTTGAAGTACAATTTTGTTTCCTTTTTTCTTTCTTTCTTTCTTTTTTTTTAGAGAAGGACAGTGAGAGACAGACAAAGAATCTTTTTTTTTTCGTTTTCCATGTGGCTTTCATTGCTCCAACATTTCATTATGTATGTGGTGCTGAGGTTTAAACCTTCATCCTTTCGCATGCCAGGCAAGTGCTATAACTACTGAGTTACCTCTCCAGCCTCGAGAAATATGATTTTTTAATCTAGAATTTCCCACTTGCCTTTAAATTGAATGAACTCTAATGACCTCTTTGGAAAAATTGGTTTATACCACTAGAAATTATTTTATAATGATAATATTATAAGAACTATCAATAAGAAATTGTCTCATGCTTCCCCAAATGTCTTCTCAGATCTTATAGCCACATATTAAATTTAAATATAATTTAATCATCAAACCAAAGTGATTGTCAACAGAAACTAAGCCCTATATTGTAGGGAATATTTCAAGGTGAGTTTAGGAACCTAACTAAGCAACATACTTTATTTTAAATTAATCTTGAAAACTCATTTAGCTATACCCATGCTATTGGCATAAAAATCTAAGATTTATGAAAATCACTAGAACATTGTGAATTTGAAGTAGCAACCAAATCCATGACTTGCAGTTACTTGTCTCGTTAATGTCACAGTTAGGAGGAAGGCTTTTTATAATATAATTTATCATTACTCAAGCTAATTGTCAGATAATCAATGGTGGTTCCACTGAAAATGTGTGAATTATATGAATAGTTGTAAAATAATTGGAGTTAATTTTGTGCCATTTCATATATTGTCCTTCTGGAGCTTTTGATATGACCAAGATGTCTACTGAGCTCTGGGTTTGTAAGGTAACTGAATGATAAAAGAAAAAAAGACATATAAAGTTTTAGAAATACTTTTTTATGGTACTGGGCATTGAATATATGGACTCAAGCAGTCACTGTGCTACACCCCCAGCACCTAATATTTTTATAAATTACTTTATCAATGCTTCTTTTATCCTTCACTTTGATTAAGGACACTCTGACTTTGTCAGAAAGATGATGGAATAGGAGATATCAATATATCCAAAATACATAAAGAATCCATATAACTCAATGCCAAAGAAAAACTCAAATAACTCAATCAAAAGATTGGTAAGAAACCTGAATAAACATTTCTTCAATGATACACAAATGGCCAATAGGTTTATGAAGAAGTGCTCAACATTACTAATTTTCATAGAAATCAAAATAAAAATCACAAGGGAATATGATCTCACACTTTTTAGTATAACTATTGTAAAGAAAATATAACAAATGTAAACAAGGATATGGAAAAAAGAAACCTGACATATTATTGTTGGAATAAAAATTAATTTTGATATCATTGAAAACAGTATGGGCATTCTTCATAAAATTGAAAATAGAACCACCATATGAACCAGAAATCCCACTTGTGAATATTTATGAAAAGGAATTGAAATCAGAATCTTGAAGATATACCTGCACTCCTACATTTATTCCAGTGTTATTCACAAATAATCAAAATATGTAAGCAACCTACATGGTTATTGATGAAAGAATGGATAAAGAAAAGTTCACACATACCCACACACATACACACAATGGAATATTTTGGGTTCTTAAAAATAAAGGAAATCTTGCTATTTGAGACAACATGAATGCTCCTGAATGATATTATGCTAAATGAAATAAGCCAGACATGGAAAAAAAAACTGTCTTATCTTGATTGCATGTAGAACCCAAAATAGACAAACTCACAGAAATAGGTGTAAATTGATTATGAGGGTTGAGAGAAGGAAAGTGGATGTTGGGAGATGTGGGTCAAGGAGTACAAAGATTCACTTATGCAAGATGAATAAATTCCAGATATTCAATGAATGGCATTATGACCTAAGTTTACAATATTGTATTGTATTATGTATTATGGATTTAAAATTTGCTAAGAGGGTATATCCTAAGTGTTCTTACTGCACTCACATGACTATCAGCAACTATGTGAGGCAATGCAATGGGTATGTTAATTAGCTTCATTGTTACCATTATTCACAATGTCTACATATAGCAAATCATCAAGTTGTATGCATTAAATAAAAACAAAGAAATGAACAAACTGAGGGGAGGAAGGAAGGAAGGAAGGATTAAGACTAAAAAAAAGAAAAGGATGGTATAATGGCATCTACAGGAAAGAGAATTGTGATCAAGAACAATGTCAATGTGGTAAAGGAGAGGTGGTATGAACTTAGTGTTAATGTGGGATTGAATCTTTCTAATGGGCTGGGCTTCTTTTTGACTTATTCTTTACTCCATGAAGAACTATATCCCTTGCTCTCTAAGTCCTTTGACCCAGGGTGTCCCTGAACACCTGGGTATCCCTTCAGCCCAGGTACCCCTTTGCTTACCTGAGCTTGACAGGAAGGTTATGCAGACTCCTGGATGATATATGTGCTACATCCCTGGAAAAAGTCACCTATGTTCATACTACATGGGTAAGTGGGAACATGGCTTAGTATTTTTTCTTCCTGGATATCTCAATACTAAAGAGAAAACAAAACAATTTCAAAAGGAGAAAATACACTTTGGAATGATGACATTTCCTAATTATGACTTTAAACTTTGCTTTTTTTTCTAAATCATCAGCAAGAGGATCCATTAAAATGCGGGAATCGATTCTTTTCTGGACTTCCTGGAAGGAACAAACATGGGCAACACATTGCAGAATTCTGGAGTCCTGAACTCTGAGAGAATGCATTTTAGTTGTTTTAAGCCAATAGGAGTCCTAGTAAAGAAAGAGATATTAACAAAATAATGGTGAATACATGAAATCATGAGTGAATATTCTTGATGAGAGTTTCAGGGTGCCTTGAGAGCCAGAATGAGTTGTTCTCATAAGAGAGATCAGAGACAGCATCTTTGCAAATATGTTGCTAAAAGTGAGAATCAAAGGACAAGAAGTAAACACCACAAAGAGGAAGTGGGAATGTGGACCACAGTCCATGTAGAGGCAAAATTTGGTTTTAGAACTGAGATGCACTATTCCACAATTTAATAAATATATTTTAAATGCTTTCTCTTTCCTCTGTAGTCTTATAGGAATTAGAGATAGGAGTGAACATGCAGTTTGTACTCTACAAAGGAAAATATTGGCATCAGAATATTAAATTGATATAATAATGAAGATAAATGATAAAAAGGAATCTATTATTTTTAAAAATCTTTAGGTCCAATTACATAGAAATGCAATACCATTAAAATAGTAACTTTCAATAAAGACAATTTGCCTTTATTGTTTCCCATAAGAATGACACCATCTTTTCTAATAAAAATTTAGTCAATGATAATGCAGAAAATATAAAAGTATAGATAAAAATTTTAAATCCTTTAACTCTGAAAATCATGTTATTTATTTAGGTAATATGTTCTGTATATTAAGTAGGTGTAAAAATTGCCTGATTTTGTATTTGGCAATAATTTTGTTTAAACCAAGAACTACCAGGGAAGCAGACTTGCTATGATCATTTGACTTATTTTAAAATTAAGTAAGAATGTGGAAAATTTTAAATAAGGTATTTAAAATAATTACTTTAAGAATCTAACAAATTAATAATATAAATAACTATTCTACAAGGCAGATATTTTAACCTTTTTTCTTTTTTTGAATTAACAAATTGTAGTGGGAAAGTTTGGTTTCCTGCAAAAAATTAATTTTCGTAAACTTTCTTCAACCTTAGAATATTCTTTATGGTGGAGAAAACCATGCTTGTTCTCCCATGGATGAAAGAATACATATGTACTTCACTTCAAATTTTCCGAGTCTTGTGATTTCCTTATGGATATATCTCAAGTTTTTAAAAGCAACAGAAATGATATCTTAAGAAAGTCAGTTTGACCAGTGGTGTAACTCAGTGGAGAGTGCTTGCACAGCAGGTGTGAGGCTGCATAGTTCATCCCCAGTACCCACCTCCCCAACAAAAATTACTAATGTTTCAACGTAAGTGCACTTTTTTGAATTTGTGGGGATATAATTATTGATCCTGGTTTTTATGGTAAAGAAATTAAATAAGGAATAAATACAAACATTCCATGGCTCTTTTTAAAAAATCACAAAAGATAAGCAAGAAGAGTGAATAATTTGATATCATATAGAAATAAACAGAAAAAATAAGTATCTAAATCTAACAGAATCAACGCCCACACCGTAATAAGTAGAGAAGTTTGCGGAGACTTGGAGATAAGAAAAAGAAATGCCCTAAGGATATGTAGATGAGTCAGTAACAGAATGAGAAAGTCTTATTAAAAATGGAAATACAAAGAATAGGATCTAGACCAGACAGATCAAGGACAGGACTTCTGGGGGATACAGAGGCAAAGAAGGCCTTGAAAGTGCATAAGAGCAGAGGTGGAATACTGCTTGGATTATGCAAGGTGGCCAGGAAAGGTGCCATTGGGTATGTAAAGAAAAAGGCAATTAAAAAATAGAAATCAAGGGTTCTGAAGAAAGCAAATTAAATCATAAAATCAGAAGACAGATCAGTCCTTCCAACAAAGTGCTTTTGAATACAGCAATAACAACTACAACCAAATCCTAATAAATGAATATGCTGGGTTTGCTGCCTAAATGGGTGTTTTGTGTAAGAATTAAACTGAATGGACTGAGGATAAACTTTAACAAAAAATGCACTGGAGAAAAAGAAAACACAGAGGGAAGAATGACAGAAAGGGCACAGATGCTTAGTAAGCCTGTGGTTTCAGGTAAAGTAAAGACTCATCCTACTCCACAGGACACTCTGGAGTATTAATTTCCTACCTTGAAGCTCTAGGCAAGAGAGCCAGATTTTGCAAGTCTTTGGAGATCAATTAAGTTGTCATGGGAGAAATTTAACTGCCCAGGCATATCTAAGTGATTCAGTTCCAGTTGTGCAAGGATAAATCTGAAGAAGCTGGGAGGTGTGAGGCAGCAGCTAGCCACAGCATCTAGGGAATGACAGTCAATCAGCACACAGTATCACAGGGAATCTGAACAGGGCAGCAATAATGATTGCTGCAGCAAAGAAGCCCCTTTCCTTTCTCTGCATAAAATGGTACTGAGATCCCTAAAAATGAATAGAAAGTAGCAAACAAATACAGTGAAAAAGATTAAGATACTTAAACTAGGAGCTGGAGCAGTGGCTCAGCAGTTACAGTGCTTACCTTGCATGCACAAGTCCATGGGTTTGAATCCCAGCACCACGTACACAACAAAGTGTCAAAGGAGCAATTAAGGCCACATGAAAAACTAAATAAAATTAATTCTTTCTTTCTCTCTCTATATCACTGTCCCTCTCTCTTTAAAAAAAAAAGATATTTAAACTGGGACTGGAGCAATGGCTCAACAGTTACAGGGCTTGCCTGGCATGCACAGGGAACTGGGTTCAAACCCCAGCACCACATACACAACTAAGTCTTGGAGCAACAAAAACCAAATGAACAAAATCTAAATAAAATTTATTCTGTCCCTCTCTCTCTCTCTCTGTCCTTCTTTCTTTTAAAAAATTAAAAGGGTATTGAAACTGATGAAAATTCCTTCCACCCATCAACAATGAGCAGAAGAAAGTTATAACACAATACTTGAACAGAATTAAATATCTTTAATGGGACATTTACAGATACAAAATTTGAATTAAAAATTCAAGCCTTAAGTGGAAAAAAAGTATAGGAAAATGTGAAATGAGAATTGATATTACTTAGTAAAGAAATAAAAGTAAAGAAAATCTTATATTAAAGGGAAATTAAACTGTAGGGTACCAAGACCAAAAAAAGAAATTTGACTGAAAATAAAATAAATGCTTTTGAAAACTACACACTGAAACATCAAGGACAAAATGAAATAAATAAAAAAGTGAAAAGATCAGGCAAAGAAATTGATGTAAATTACAGGAAAGAATATATAATTTGAGCACATGAACAAAGGAAAAATAATAGAGCAGATGTTAATATTCAAACCTCAATTACAAAAAAGCTTTATAGAAATAAATGACTTAATTTACATTTTGAATCATTACATGGCAAAAATGTCTTAACAGTAAACTATGAAACACAACCAATAAATTTGTATACTTTTAACATAAAAAAATGGACCATGTTACAAAAGGAAAGAAAATGGGGTTTTCCAGTTTCTCAAGCAAAATTTAAAAGCAACTAAATTATGAGCCCAGTATTTCAATCAAGAGACTCTCCTATGAAATAAATTATGAGAGAAGTTTTATCCAAACCAAAAATTGATGAACAGGAACACCAAGAGGCAACTACCCTGAAGAAAAATGATATATACTTTATACATATATATATATATATGTGTGTGTGTGTGTGTGTGTGTGTGTGTGTGTGTATAAATATATATATATACTATATACATATACACATTATATATATATATATATAAATGTGTATATATACATTTATATATATATAAAACATATATATAAAATTGCCAAACAAATTGCCAAAGTAATAGATACTTGTTTGTTAGGTCCCCCCCTCAGGACTATATGAATCAATTCTAAAGTTTGAATTAAAAAATTGCCATGCTAGTACAGCACAGAAGAAACCCTTGGGGTTGGGGAAAGAGCAGTGAGGCAACTCTGTCAATAGCAATAATAGATTCTAGACCTATTACAAAAACTTAATTTAAAAAAAATAAACACTATGATATGGACATATGCATATGGAAATATGCCTTTGGAACAAAAAGGAAGGTTCAGAAACAGAACAAGTTTAAATAAAAATTTCATATATGTGACGAGGGCATTCAAGATAGTAGATAAATCATGGACTTCTAAATAGATGGTTGTAAATAATCTAGATAGCTATTTAGAAAAATATTAAATTTTATATGTGATTTAAGAAATTAAAAAGTAAGAACAGACTCAACATAGAAGACATTAAATTATGAAAATTAAACCATACAAACCTTGAATAAACACAAATAATTTCCTTCATAATTTGGGTATGCAATAAAGAAACATGATAAATATGACCACCAAAAAAAAAAAAGACTGAAAACATATATCCTATGGAAGGTCAAAATAATAAACTGCAAGAAGGGATCTCATGAACACAGAAAAGAGACCAATAGATTACAAGAAGGGAATTGAGAGGAAGGGAGAGTGGAGGGCATGAGGAAATACTAGGGAACAAAATTTACCAAATTATGTTATGTCCACATACAAGTACACCATGATGAATCCTGATTCTATACCATTATACTGCATTTCTACTATACTACTATTAATAAAAATGATGATGATGATGATAGAAGAAGTTCAGGGGAGAAAAGAAGGAAGAGAAAAGGAAAATGGGGGGAATGATATTAATCAAATCAATTGTGTGAATAAATATGACATTGTGAATCCCCCTGATATGTATAATTATAATGCAACAAAAAACAGGTAAATTAAAATTCCATATTTGCAATATTTCAAAAATAAAGTTCTAATCTTGTAAATATATTTGAAACCTTCTTCAGCTATTTGTAGAAATGGACCATATGCAACTAATCCATTAACTAAATAAAATTATAAAGTTTCCCTTGAATAATAATCAGAACACAAAGCAAAATCACACTATGATTCTTATTCTTTCCCACCTAATGCGTTATGGACAGATGGTATGAGTGAGGCCCTATGAGGAAACAGACTTTCTTGCATTGCTAGGATTTTTGTATGGTAATCCTCCTGCCAGCAGGTGTGAGGACCTGAGCTCATGCCCAGCATAACATACACAACAAAGTGTCAGAGCAATGGAGGCCACATGAAAAACTAAATAAATTGATTCTCTCTTTCTCTCTCTCTTGTTGTCCCTCTCTCTAAACAAAATTATAACCCTTTACGAAGAGACATTTAGCCACATATAACACAAGCATAAATGTGTTTACTGCTCCACTCAACACTTGATTCCAGGAACTGAGTTTCATCAGTTTACAATGTTAATTACTGTATATTTGTTTATAATAGCAAATACTGGAATTAGCCTTAATTTTCACCCAAAGCTTGATTGATTGAATTATATATATATATATAAAACAACGGAGAGGTATGTATCTTTGAAACACAACAGAAATACCATGTTTTTAAGTGTGTATCTGTAGTGTGCACAGCGTGCATGTGTATATACATAATATATTTTATATATAAATACTAATTTACTCCTATATACTTCACTTAACTTGCTAATGTTTTTATGTAAAATAGTCAAATATTCATTAAAAATGAATGACAAGACAAAAGAAAAGTAAACATGAGTCAAATGTCAGAAGCTTTATATATTTTCCCTAACCTATTCTTTCAATGTTTCTGAAGGCATAAATTTCAAAAATAAAATATTGCAAAAAGTTAAAAAAGAACTTTTCACAAAATGTCTTAGTGTACTATACCTAAGTTTATAAGGAGAAAGTGAAGGGACAGGGGAAATAACTTTCTTAAGGATCAACTATGGGAATTAAGGTAGCCCTTATGTTTTCCTATAAGGAAATGAATTTAAAAACATTATGGGACTCTAATAAGCTTTCATAGTTTGAAAAATTTACACAGCTAATAAATGACAGGACGTCATTACCATAGAATCACAAAAATAAATATTTCATGTATTAATTTTAGAATTTGGACCAGAAATTAAATGCTCGATGCTGAAAAGGCAAAACTGAAATCTCCTTTGGTAAGTTTTGTCTTGTCTGATCCTGTATCTGGAAGATCCAAAAAAACTCCATCAATAAACTGTTTGAACTTATACACAGATTTAGCAAAGTGGCAGAATACAAGATCAAAACCCATAAATCAATAGCTTTCCCATACACTAATAATAATAGGACTGATGAAGAAATCAGGAAATCATTCCCATTCACAATATCTTCAAAAAGAATAAAATACTTGAGAATTAACCTTACAAGGGAAATCAAAGATCTCTACAACAAAAATTATCAGTCATTGAAGAACCTAATGAATCTGAAATCTGACAATTGCTTCCAAATACTTTAAAAAATTCTTTTATGCAATTCAATTTTTAATCTACTGATCTTTGAATTCAGTGCACTTCTAAAATATAAGCAAATGTTTAATATTTCCAATCAAAATACCCTTTACAGGTGAGCTGCTCTTGGTGGAAAGTTCTCTGCTGCACGCTCTTTGGCAACCTGCCTTCCTCCCTCCCCCCTTCAAATATGCACTACTCCAAGTACATTTTATTAGCCTCCAGTCATGAATAAAACACTGTGTCATTTACCATCTGGCTATTCTTACATGACTTACGAAGTGTACAATTTCCTTTTTAACATCAAACATGAGTTTCAGTGTCAAAAGAGTGTATTCCAGTAATACAAAAAATTATTACCATTCATAGACTGAAGTGTAACACAGAAAATATGCATTTTAAGCTTATTTCTCAAAATGTAGAGTTTTACAATTTTAAATCTCTCTCATGTACAGGTCACTAATTTGCTGACACAGATGTGGCTAGTGCTATAGGAATTAGCACAGGAAGAGAAAGCAGGTCATACCAGGGGGTGACTAATGTGGCTTTCAGTACTTTCCTCCAAGCTTGAGGTTAATAGACTTCACTGAAATCACCCATAAGTATAATAAAGTCTTAATTAGTTAAAACACTTCTCATTCTTAAAGTTGTTTATATTTCAAAAGCAGAGTATGGTAAAAAAAATACACTGTTTTAAAAACCAAAAAATTTCATACTATTTTTGATGTGCTGTCTTTTAAAGTCAAAAATAATGAGAAAGTTGGTCTAGTAGCATGAGTTAAATCCAGATAAGATGTAATGCTTTACAATCTAATACTTTTTTTATAATGGGAAGTTATAATGGGAAGGGGAAGGGAGGGATAAGGGAGGGTAATTGGGGGGGCACTCCTGGGGATAATTGCAATATTCAGAATATATGCATATTTTATACACATTTTATATTATTTTGTTAAAATCTTGTAAGATTGCTCAAAAATAAAAAAATTAAAAAAAAATAATGAGCACAATAAAAATTTGAAACTCACGATGCAAAGGGTTAATAAATGTCAATGTTAGGAAATGTATCTTTGTACAAAATTATAAAGAAATGACTGGGCTAAATAATAGTGGAGAAATTAAGGCGGGAAAAAAAAAAACTCCTAAATATTATCTACTCCAAGAGGGAATTCATTCAGAATTTCTTTTAGTAGAAGTGAAGAGGAATTGAACTGAATTGAAGGTTACTTGGATAGCAACATAAATAATAGGATCTGATACGGCAAGCCATTCCAAAGAATAACTGCTTTGGAGTAATTTATGGATTGATGAAATTGTAGCTACTAAACTATGTCCATAGTTAAATGCACTATGGCTATGTTGTGGCTATGTCTTACAACATATGATTCTTCTTGGGAGGCCTTGAAGGTAACATGCTTAGTTGCACAGAAGTTTGCTAAGTCTGGAGATTTTTAATTTGTGGAGTTTGTTTTATTGTTGTTGTTTTGCTTGTTTTATGCTTCTCTGATCTGGCACTGTTGTCTTCCTGAACCCAATTATCTTGGATGTTAATATTCTCCCTTACATTACTGACTTGGACTGCAGTATCTGCTATGGTTTAGATATAAGATGTTAACCAATAGCTCCTGTATGAGGTAATGCAAAAATTTTCAGAGAGGAATGAATAGATTACAAGAAGTATAGAATGATCAGTGGGTTAATCCATTGATACGTAGTAACTATAGGCAGGTAGAGTGTGGCTAGAGGAAATAGGTCACTGGGGGTTGCTTTTGGGCTTTAAATTTGTCCTTGGTGTGTGGAACTCTCTGCTTCCTAGTTGCTGTGTCCTGAGCTGCTTTCACCGTATCTGCCATGATGTTCTGTCTCATTTCTGGCCCACAACTACAGTTTGACTGATCATGGAATGAATCTCTGAAATCATGAACCAAAATAAAATTTTCCTCCTCTAAGTTATTCTTGTCAGGTATTTTGGTGACAGTGACACAAAGCTGAGGTAATGAGTGCCCAAATCAGTCTCATTTACGAGATGCTTTTCCTATGTCAGACTTCTAGTGGCCATGACTAAGACTTGTAGTAATGAATTTGAAAACTTTCTAAATTTTGATGTTATCTAAAAGTTAAATATTAGTTAAATATTATTAAATATTAGAAACACTGATTTAAAAAAAGAAACAATATAAATAACTCATCTTTTGCTTCTCTTGGTTGGCTTCCATCCATCAGTAGGCAATACCTCTGGAGACTCGATGATCATGGCATCTTGAGCTCCAGGTTTAGGTTCTGAGGCAGCAGCTGCCCTCCTAGGTACATCCTTTGCAGACCTTCCCCTGGGTGATCTAACTACTTTTTCTTTAAATTTCTACCACTAACCAGAGTCCCTTCCTTCTCTATCTCCAATGGAACATTTTCAGTTCAGATTTAAGGTCCCTCATATCCTGAGGAGATATAACATAGGAATATTACTTAACCAGTTGATCAGCAACGGAAAAGCAGTTTAGGGACTTAATGAATACTTTGTAAGGTTAATAGTCCTTTGAAGAATCCAGAAGGACATATTTTCTTGCTTTTGTTATACATTTCCCTTTATTCCCTGAATAAGTCATGATTAAAATATACATTTTCCTTGTATCATATGAATATTTGGATTGGAACATACAATTTAATATATCTTCAGCTTCATAGCTAAAAGAATTTGAAGCAACATGCATAGCAATTCATCCAGTTTCCACTGAGTGGTCTTGCTCCCATTTGCTGGAAGTTTGTTTATTAATTGTGGTACTGAGTATCAAACTCAGGATTTCATACATGCTAGGCCAGTGCTCTACCACAGACTTACATACCTAGCACCTCATTCACAATTTTTAACACAAACAAAGTATTAGTTTTCTTCAGCAAATTTGAATTAGGAGCTGGAGTGGTGGCTCAGCAGTTACTGTGCTTGCCTGACATGCACAAGGACCCAGGTTCAAACCCCAGCACCATGTACATAAAAATGCCTCGGGAACAACTAAAGCCACATGAAAAACTACATAAAACTGACTCTCTCTCTCCCTCTAAAAAATAAAAATAAAAATGAAAGAAATTTGAATTAGCTTTTTTCAATTTACAGATGTACAGCTATATGAAGCTATATATGCAATTCATATATGGTCTTCTGGCCTATAAACTGAATTTTCTAAGCAATTTAAGTTTTATTTTATTTGACAGTTAAATTTTATTTAAATATAGATAGTTGTGAGACTATGTGATTGCTTGTTAAGAAATTTTTTGCTGGTTATCATTACTCACATTAAGAAAAACAAAATGCCATCATCTTGTATCCAAGCAAGTTTAAATAAAAACTTTTAAAACTGATATTTCTTTCATTGAGTAGAGTTGTAAGGGAATTAAATTTGAAAGGGAGCATATATTAAGGTTAAAAAGTATCCATAAGGGTGGGTAATTGGGGGGGCACTCTTGGGGGTAAATCTAATCTTCAAAATCTTTATACATTCTATATTATTTTGTTAAAAACTTGTATGGTTGTTCAAAAGATAAATTTCTCAATTAAGAAAAAGTATCCATAAATTATCTTAAGGTAGATGGTGTTGAAATGGGTATTTTATTAAATTATATCCAAAAGTGAATATTTATTTAAATCTTACCTTAAAAATTAAAGTATTTATTGAATAC
>PVKS010034096.1:0-21187 GCA_004027875.1 Aplodontia rufa | reverse complement strand
CAAAATTCTTCTACACCTGTCCTCCTCCCACCGGCTGTCAACCCCAGGACGCCCCCATCCACTGTCTACCTCTGGACATCTCCCAATCTCTATCTAACGCAGGTCTCCCCCCAACTCGCTGTCTACCTAAGGAAGCCCCCCACCCACTGTCTACCCCAGGACCACTCTCACCGCTGTCTACAACAGGACACCCCCACCTGCTGTCTACCCTAGGACCCATCCAACCCTCTGTCTCCATCAGGCCCCCTTCTACCCGCTGTTTACTGCAGGATGACCCCACCATCTGTCTACCCCAGACACCTCCCAAACGCTGTCTACCCCAGGATGCCCCTAACCCGCTGTCTACACCAGGAAACTCACCATCTGCTGTCTACCCCAGGACCCCTCCCACCCTCTGTCTAGCACAGGATCCCTCCCACCTGCTGTCTACCCCATGATGCCCCTCACACGCTGTCTACCCAAGGATGCCTCCAAATCAGATCATTGTCTAAACCAGGACTCCCCCAATGCTGTCTACCACAGAACGCCCAGCACCCTATGTTTACCCCAGGATTCACCTCAAACCCTGTCTTCCACAGAACGGCCCCCACACGCTCTCCACCCCACCAATGCCCCACTGCTTTCTAACCCAGGACACCACCCAACAGCTGTCTCCACCAGGACGCACCCCACTGACTTTAAACCAGGACGTCCCCAACATGCTGTCTACACCAGGACTCCCCTCACCAAATGTTTTCCCCAGAATGCCACATCCTGCTGTCTAACCCAGGACACCCCACAACCAGTGTCTACCCCAGGCCTCCTCTCACCATCTTTCTACAACAAAATGCCTCCCACCCTCACTCTACCCCAGCATCCCTCCCACCCGTCGTCGATATCAGGTTGCCATCAACCCGCTGTTTACCCCAGGACTACCCCACTGATCTATAGCCAAATATGCGCTCCCCCAACCAGCTGTCTACTCCAGGATGCCTCCCACCCTATGATTACCCCAGGATTCCCCCACCTGCTGTCTACACACCAACCTATATTTATCAAAGGATTGCCCCGACCTGCTGTTAACTCCCACCCTATGTTTACCTCATGATACCCCCGCCCGCTGTCTACCCTAGGATACAACCCACCAGCTGTCTATCCAAGGATGCCCCAACTTATATCTACCCCAGATTGCCCCCCACCTGCTGTCTAACACAGGACCGCACCACTTGCTCTACACCAGGACACCACACACCTGCTGTGTACACTAGGACCCATCCCACCCTCTGTCTAATCCAAAGACCCCTCCCAAATGCTGTTTACCCCAGTTGTACCCCCATCATCTGTCTAAAAAAGGAAGCCCCCTACCTGATCTCAACCCCAGGATGCTCCACACTCGCTGTCTACCCCATGACTTCCAAACTGATGTCTACCCCAGGACCCCTCCCACCCGCTGTCTACTATAGGAACCGTCACAACCGCTGTCGACAAAAGGATGCCCACCACCTGCTGTCCAAACCAGGATGCCCCTAAACCGCTGTCTACCCCAGGACTCTCCCAATTCTCACTACCCCATGAAGCCCCTCACCCGCTGTCTACACCATGATGACCCCCATGCAAAGTATACCTCAAAACTACTCCACTGATGTCTACGACAGGACGCCCCCTACCCGCTGTCTACACTATGTGACCCCCACCTGCTGTCTAAATCAGGACATCCGACACATCATCTACACCAGGATGACCCCCACCTGCTCTATACCTTACGACACATCCAAATTTCTTCTACACCAGGCCCCCTCCCACCGGATGTCAACCCCAGGAAGCCCCCACCTTCTGTCTACCCCAAGAGGCTTTCCACCCTCTTTCTACCCAGGACTTTCCCCACACGCTGTCTACCTAAGGATAACACCGACCCACTGTCTACTCCAGGACCCCTCACACCCTCTGACAGTAGTGCTTGCCTTACATCATTTCCTGAAAAATTTCTTGAACTCCCTCTTTTCAGTATTCGCATATTTGTGGAGTAAACACTCTTCCAAACATGCATCCAGCTACTGGACCCATTGGGAAACACACACCTGCATCGTGATCTCTATCTACTCCTGTTGAAGGTATGCTTATCCTAATGACAAATCTTCTCTTGACACTCTTCTGAACCACATCCGTTGTCATCTGTCCACGTAGTGTGTTCACCAACGTACCTGTGGTCCCAGGACCAAGCAACAACTCTTGATTTCAAAACTTTCTCTTCCCTCTTGTCCCACCTTTCCCTTCTCAGTCTTTCCATGCATGATCACATACCTCCATGAAGAAAACAAAAGGTTGATGCATGTGCAATTACTTTGTTTCACCCTGACACCACCAGCAGGTGCCACAGCTGCATCTTCCAGTGGAAGCATAAATCCCATCTCTTCTCTCCATCATCTCTTACTCTCCATTTCAAACACTCACCTCACTCGCGTGCAATAGCACTGTTCCTTAGATTGCCTGGCTTGCACCCAGTGGACATTTACTCCTCAGGGATTTGCAAGCAGGGAATTGCAACATCAAGTCATGGTCAAAAATGGGTACCTGGTGAATTTCTGTGAGCTTTCTGTGTTTGAACATGCACGCTGGTTGAGTATAATCAAAGTGCAAGGAAAAACTTCGTATGCCCTCAGTTTTCTTCTGGAAGGGTTCTGGTCGATCCATGAGGGACATTCTGTCATGAACTAACTCCATTTTAAAGGTTCCTCCTGCTAATGCCATTACTTCTGTAAGTAAGTGTTAACTCTTTGGAAGACCCAGGGTCAATGGTGAGATTCTCAGGACCTAAACCGTCGGAGACACAAGGCCTCCCTGCTTGGATTTCCTTCGGAATATCTGCAGAGCTCTTGGCCAAGCTCCATGGCCAAGGAGCAGAGTTGGCTTGTGGAGAACACACCTCCAGCTACATCTCCGTAGCTTGGGTCCCAGCATCAAAATTAACAAGTTTAATAAATACACAGGAAAGAAAAATGAGGAATTGCGTTCCATCTTCCAAAGAAGGATGAGTAAGAACTAACACAAATGATCATAACAGTTGGTGAATATTCCACGTATATGCATCTGGGAAAATCCTCTGTTTTGCCAAAATCAAAAGTTTGCTGAAGTCAGTCCAATAGAAACAGACAGGAAATAAAGCAACCACTTAGCAGACTCGGCATTTTACAGATCTCCCACATTTTTAAGGCAAACTCAACGGACCCAGAGGCCATGAGTGTGAATACATATTGCACAGAATACCACATATCATCATCAAAATGTCATGTTGCACACTGTGCCGACATATAGCAGTGGAGGGACCGTTGGTTATGGGTGAAAATGGAAAGAATGCACAAGAAAATGTAGTGTTACAAAAAGTCTTTAGGGCCACATTTTGACAGTTCAGCTCAAGGAATACTTAGCTGTGTGGAAGCACAGAATTTTGCTCGTTCCAACACACACTCACATATACTATATCTATGATTAAATTGTTACTTATCTTTGAAATAAGAAAAGGTAAAATGTCAAAATCACCATGAAATAGAAATACAGTTTAATACAGTCACACACCTACCAATAGGAGAATATGGGTTTTGGTCAAATATAAGGAGTAGTACATGCTCTCCATATTGAAAATGCAATTCAAGCCTTCAACACATTTCTTGAAAACAATGCTCAGGTGCCCTGGACACCGGTCTCTTTACGCTTTCGACAAAATACTTCAACCAACCTGCAATGGCTTTCCAACACTGCTGCCCACTCCTCAACTCAGAGACACACATCGCTACCTGGATCCCAAGGGATGGTACCAAGCACAAACATAGACTCGGAGAAACATCATGTTACCGCTCAGTCTCTACCTCCTGCACCAACAAAGAGTGCCTCTATTACTCTTATTGAGGATATCCATATCACTTCTGAACCCAGCACCTCTCCTGGCCTCCTCAGCCCTTTCCTAGCTTCACTCACATGCCCTCCCTCTACCTTTGGGCACACTGCAGGCCTCACTACCTGATGCTGGGACCAGCCTTACAGGATGGCAACCCTGGCTGCTGGCGGACACCAGTCCAGGCTCAAACCAGGTCAACGCAGCCATGCTTCAGGAGGCCAAAAACATCCAGCGTCCACAAATAAGACACGGAGTCAGGGACAGCAGTGCAGCACACCAGTCCAGGTTTGGGATGCCTCTTCCTCTATACATCTGAACCTTGCATGGAAGGCTGCTGTGTGAACAATCGAGGGCCATTCCTGCCCACTTGCAGTACACATTGCAAAATCATGCAACGTGCCTCTGCTGCAGAAGTTCCTGCACCATCAACCACTGCCTGAGCTTGTGTCCTCAATGCTCAAGTCATTCATTACACACCCAGCAACGGTTCCTGGTCCCCGAAGGCCTCCCCTGACCAGGAACTACATGCCTTCCCCCATCCCTTGCCCACACTGGAGCTTCCCTACCTTTTGCCGAGGCTCCCCAAGACCCTTAGGTCTGCCGTTGGAAGCCAGGTAAGTCAAATTCACCAACTGCAGGCCTGGTTGGGCCAGCCACATGCAAGGGGACTGCCACCCTCACAAGGCCACGGGTGGGAACATTGGAAAACTCACTGGTAATGTAACAAGAAAGAGGATCCCGGTGTGCCCTTCCCCACTACTTCCAGTGTCAACATTCTGTACTGTAGTTTCCCTGGAAAGTGAGGACAGCAGAAGCATGTCCTTTTCCTTGCAGCCGGGTCTTCTTCTGAAGCCTCTTGGATGAAATCCCTCCACTTTCATAAAGCGCTTGTTCCACGTGCCCTGATTTGACGGCCTAAGGCCCACTGGACATCCGAGGGTGTTGCCGTGGGCGGGGCCACAGTGGCTTTGGGGGAGGGGTGAGGCCTCTGTTGGGCATGGTTCCACACCACTGTCTCAATGGAAAAAGGAGAAATCAAAACATCAATGCACACCCCCTTGATTGCACTCAGCATTTTAAATCATACACGCTAGAGCACTCAGAGATGCTCACAGTGTCTTTTGGGATAGTCGCCCTTCAGGATTCTCTGCAGGGCACAAAAGCTGTGCAAGTTTTGGAGACTTTCAGGCTACGCAGAAGAGCCTGGCTCTAAGGCGGATTCAGGGAAGATGTAAAAAAGTGGCAAACTTATGAAAGTGGTGCTTGGAGCTCAGAAAGGGAGCCAAGAATCCCAGAAACATTGGGGCCTGGACAGCAATGACAGGTGCACTGTGCAAGGCTGTGCCTAAGGCAGTGTGGAAATTCACAACCAACTTAGAGGAAGGAACTTCAATCCGATGAGAGACATGGATTCCATACTGGGTCCATACATTGGAAGTGACAGCAGATGAGCACTGAGTGTGCCTGCTATGGACGGAAAGGGAAGCAGCGTGGGGTGGCCAAGTTCTGTGATTTTTGCAGCATTTTGCAGCAGACTTGACCCAGAGAGACCAGGCCAAACTCAGAAAACACTGTGGTGCTTGCCTTACATCATTTCCTGAAAAAATTCTTGAACTCCCTCTTTTCAGTATTCGCAAACTGGTGGAGTAAACACTCTTCCAAACATGCATCCAGCTACCGGACCCATTGAGAAACACACACCTGCATAGTGATCTCTATCTACTCCTGTTGAAGGTTTGCTTATCCTAACGACAAATCTTCTCTTAACACACTTCTGAACCACATCCGTTGTCATCTGTCCACGTAGTGTGTTCACCAAAGTACCTGTGGATCCAGGACCAAGCCACAACTCTTGATTTGAAAACTTTCTATTCTCTTTTCCCACCTTTCCCATCTCAGTCTTTCAATGCATGATCACTTACCTCCATGAAGAAAACAAAAGTTTGATGCATGTGTAGTTACATTGTTTCACCCTGAAACCACCAGCAGGTGCAACAGCTGCATCTTCCAGTGGAAGCATAAATCCCATCTCTTCTCTCCATCATCTCTTACTCTCCATTTCAAACACTCACCTCACTCGCGTGCAATAGCACTGTTCCTTAGATTGCCTGGCTTGCGCCCAGTTTACTTTTACTCCTCAGGGATTTGCAAGCAGGGAATTGCAACATCAAATCATGGCCAGAATTGGGGGCCTGGTGAATTTCTGTGAGCTTTCTATTTTTGAATATGCATGCTGGTTGAGTATAATCAAAGTGCAAGGAAAAACTTCCTATGCCCTCAGGTTTCTTCTGGAAGGGGTCTGGTCCATCCGTGAGGGACATTCTGTCATTAACTAACTCCAATTCAAAGGTTCCTCCTGCTAATGCCATTACATTGGTAAGCAAGTCTTAACCATTTGGAAGACCTGGGGCAAATGGTGAGATTCTCAGAACCTAAACCTTCAGGACACCAGGCCTCCCTGCTTGGATTTCCTCCGAGATACCAGCAGAACCTTTGGCCAATCTCCATGGCCAAGGAGGAGAGTTGGCTTGTGGAGAACACACCTCCAGCTACACCTAACTAGCTTGGGTCCCAGCATCAAAATTAACAAGTGTAATAAATGCACAGGAAAGTCAAATGAGCAATTGCATTCCATCTTCCAATGAAGGATGAGTAAGAACTAAGACAAATGATCATAACAGTTGGTGAATATTCCATGTATATGCATATAGGAAAATTCTCTGTTTTGCCACAATCAAATTTTGCTGAAGTCACTCAAAAGGAAACAGACTGAAAGAAAAGCAACCACCTAGCAGACTCGGCATTTTATGGATCTCCCACATTTTTAAGGCAAACTCAATGGACTCAGATTCTTTGAGCCTGAATACATATTGCACAGAATACCGCATATCATCACCAAAAGGTCATGTTGCACACCGTGGCAACATATAGCAGTGGAGGGACCTCGGTTATGGATAAAATGGAAAGAATGAACAAGAAAAAGGAAGTGTTACAAAAAGTCTTTAGGGTCACATTTTGATCGTTCAGCTCAAGGAATCCTTAACTGTGTGGAAGTACACGCTTTTGCGCATTCGCCCGCACACTCACACACACTATATCTAAGATTAAATCGTTACCTATCTTTGAAGTAGGAAAAGGTAAAATGTCTAAATCACCATGAATTGGAAATACAGTTTAATACAGTCACACACCTACCAATAGGAGAATATGGGTTTTGGTCAAATGGAAGGAGTAGTACATGCTCTCCATATTGAAAATGCAATTCAAGCCTTCAACACATTTCTTGAAAACAATGCTCAGGTGCCCTGGACACTGGTTTCTTTACGCTTCCCTCAAAATACTTCAACCAACCTGCAATGGCCTTTCAAACACCCCTGCACACTCCCCAACTCAGAGACACCCATCACTTCCTGGATCCCAAGGGATGGTACCAAGCACAATCTAAGACTCCCAGAAACATCATGCTACCCCTCAGTCTCTACCTCCTGCACCAACAAAGATTGTCTCTCTTACACTTATTGAGTCTTTCCATATCGCCTCTAAACCCAGCACCTCTCCTGGCCTCCTCAGCCCTCCCCTACCTTCACTCAATGCCCTCCCTCTACTTCTGGGCACACTGCAGGCCTCACTACCTGATGCTGGAACTAGCCTTACAGGACGGCAGCCCTGGCTACTGGCGGACACCAGTCCAGGCTCAAACCAGGTCAACGCAGCCATGCTTCAGGAGGCCAAAAACATCCAGCGTCCACAAATAAGACACGGAGTTAGGGACAGCAGTGCAGCACACCAGTCCAAGTTTGGGACGCCTCTTCCTCTATACATCCCAACCTTGCATGGAAAGCTGCTGTGTGAACAATCAAGGGCCATTCCTGCCCCCTTGCAGGTACACTTTGCAAAATCATGCAATGTGCCTCTGCTGCAGAAGCCCCTGCACCATCAACCACTGCCTGAGCTTGTGTCCTCAATGCTCAAGTCATTCATTACACACCCAGCAACGGTTCCTGGTCCCCGAAGGCCTCCCCTGACCAGGAACTACATGCCTTTCCCCATCCCTTGCCCACACTGGAGCTTCCCTACCTTTTGCCGAGGCTCCCCAAGACGCTTAGGTCTGCCGTTGGAAGCCAGGTAAGTCAAATTCACCAACTGCAGGCCTGGTTGGGCCAGCCACATGCAAGGGGAGTGCCACCCTCACAAGGCCACAGCCGGGAACATTGGAAAACTCACCAGTGAAGTAACAAAAAAGGATCCTGGTGTTCCCTCCCCCGCTGTTTCCAGAGTCAACATTCTGTTCTTTAGTCATCTGGGACACTGAGGACAGCAGAAGATTGTCCTCTTCCTTGAGGCTGGGTCTTTTCTGAAGCCTCCTGGATGAAATCCCTCCACTTTCAAAAAGCACTTGTTCCACGTGCCCTGACTTGAGGGCCTAGAGCCCACTGGACATCCCAGGGTGTGGCCGTTGACGCTGCCACAGTGGGGTGGGATGAGGGGCGTGGCCTATGACTGGCATGATTCCTCCCTCCTGTCTCAAGGGAAAAAGGAGAAATCAGAACATCAATGCAGACCCCCTTGATTGCACTCAGCATTTTAAGTCATACACGCTACAGCGCTCAGAAATGCTCACAGTGTCTTTTGGGATAGTCACTCCTCAGGTTTCTCTGCAGGGCACAAAAGCTGTGCAGGCATTGGAGACTTTCAGGCTACACAGAAGAGCCAGGCTGTAAGGCAGATTCAGGGAAGATGTAAGAAATGGGGACAAACTTACGAAAGTGGTGCTTGGAGCTCAGACAGGGAGCAGAATCCCAGAATCATTGGGGCCTGGAAAGCAATGACAGGTGCACTGAGCAAGGCTGCGCCTAAGGCAGTGTGGAAATTCACAGCCAACTTAGAGGAAGGAATTTCAATCCGATGAGAGACATGGATTCCATACTGGGTCCATACATGGAGGTGAGTGCAGATGAGCACTGAGGGTGCCTGCTATGAACTGAAAGGGAAGCAGTGTGGGGTGGCCAACTTCTGTGATTTTTGCAGCATTTTGCAGCAGACTTGACCCAGAGAGACCAGGCAAAACTCAGAAGAGACTGTGGTGCTTGGCTTACATCAATTCCTGAAAAAATTCTTGAACTCCCTCTTTTCAGTATTCGCATATTTGTGGAGTAAACACTCTTCCAAACATGCATCCAGCTACTGGACCCATTGGGAAACACACACCTGCATCGTGATCTCTATCTACTCCTGTTGTAGGTATGCTTATCCTAATGACAAATCTTCTCATAACACTCTTCTGAACCACACCGTTGTCATCTGTCCACGTAGTGTGTTCACCAACGTACTTGTGGTCCCAGGACCAAGCAACAACTCTTGATTTCAAAACTTTCTCTTCCCTCTTGTCCCACCTTTCCCTTCTCAGTCTTTCCATGCATGATCACATACCTCCATGAAGAAAACAAAAGGTTGATGCATGTGCAATTACTTTGTTTCACCCTGACACCACCAGCAGGTGCCGCAGCTGCATCTTCCAGTGGAAGCATAAATCCCATCTCTTCTCTCCATCATCTCTTACTCTCCATTTCAAACACTCACCTCACTCGCGTGCAATAGCACTGTTCCTTAGATTGCCTGGCTTGCACCCAGTGGACATTTACTCCTCAGGGATTTGCAAGCAGGAAATTGCAACATCAAGTCATGGTCAAAAATGGGTACCTGGTGAATTTCTGTGAGCTTTCTGTGTTTGAACATGCATGCTGTTTGAGAAACATCAAAGTGCAAGGAAAAACTTCGTATGCCCTCAGTTTTCTTCTGGAAGGGTTCTGGTCGATCCATGAGGGACATTCTGTCATGAACAAACTCCATTTTAAAGGTTCCTCCTGCTAATGCCATTACTTCCGTAAGTAAGTGTTAACCCTTTGGAAGACCCAGGGCCAATTTTGAGATTCTCAGTACCTAAACCGTCGGAGACACCAGGCTTCCCTGCTTGGATTTCCTCCGGGATATCTGCAGAGCTCTTGGCCAAGCTCCATGGCCAAGGAGCAGAGTTGGCGTGTGGAAAACACAACTCCAGCCACACCCCCCTATTTGGTTCCCAGCATCAAAATTAACAAATATAATAAATACACAGGAAAGCCAAATGAGCAATCGTTTTCCATCTTCCAATGAAGGTTAAGTAAGAACTAAGGAAAATAATCATTAAAAATGGTGAATATTCCACGTGTATGCATATAGGAAAATCCTGTTTTGCCACAACCAAAAGTTTGCTGAAGTCACTCAAATGGAAACAGACAGAAAAAAATGACAACCACTTAGCAGACTCGGTATTTTACGGATCTATCACATTTTTAAGGCAAACTCAACGGACCCAGAGGCCATGAGCCTTAATACATATTGCACACAGGATACCACATAGCGTTACCAAAATGTCATGTTGCAAACCGTGCCGACATATATCAGTAGAGGGACCTCTGGTTATGGGTCAAAATGGAAAGAATGAACAAGAAGTAGTGTTACAAAAAATTTTAGGGCCACATTTTGATCATTGAGCTCAAGGAATCCATAACTGTGTAGACGCACACGTGTGTGCGCGTTTCCCACACACTCACAAACACTATATCTAAGATTAAATCATTACCTATCTTTTAAGGAAGAAAACATAAAATGTGAAAATCACCATGAATTAGAAATAGAGTTGAATACAGCCACACACTTACCAATAGTAGGAATATGGGTTTTGGTAAAATGTAAGGAGCTATATATGTTCTCCATATTGATAATGCAATTCTAGCCTTCAACACACTTCTTGAAAACAAAGCTCAGGTGCCCTGGATACCGGTCTCTTTAAGCTTCCCACAAAATACTTCAACCAACTTGCAATGGGCTGGCTAACACCCCCGCACACTCCCCAACTCAGAGACACCCATCCCTAACTGGATCCCAAGGGAAGGTACCAAGCACAAACTAAGACTCCCAGAAACATCATGCTAACCCTCATTCTTTACCTCCTGCACCAACAAGGAGTGCCTCTCCTTCCCTTCTTGAGGCTACCCATATTGCCTCTGAACTCAGCACCTCTCCTGGCCTCCTCAGCCCTCTCCTAGCTTCACACACATGCCCTCCCTCTACCTCTGGGCACACTGCAGGACTCACTACCTGATGCTGGGACCAGCCTTGCAAGACGTCAGCCCAAGATACTAGTGCACACAAGTTCAGGCTCAAACCAGGTCAATGCAGCCATGCTTCAGGAGGCCAAAAACATACAGTGACCACAAATAAGGCATGGAGTCTGGGACAGCAGTGCAGCACACTAGTCCAGCTTTAAGCTGCCTCTTCCTCTATACATCCCAACCTTGCATGGAAGGCTGCTGTGTGAACAATCCAGGGACATTGCTGCCCCCTTGCAGGTACACCTTGCAAAATCATGCAATAAGCCTCTGCTGCAGTAGCCCCTGCACCAACCACTGCCTGACCTTGTGTTCTCAATGCTCAAGCCATCCATCCCACACCCAGCAACTGTTTCTGGTCCCCGAAGGCCTCCCCTGTTCAGGAAGCACATGCCTTCGCCCATCCTTTTCCCATCACTACCTTCTGACGAGACTCTCCAAAATCCTGTAGATCTGCATTTGAATGCCAGGGAGTTCAAACTCGGCCACTGCAGGCCTGATTGTGCCAGCTACATGCAAGGGGGACTGCCACCCTCTCAAGACCACGGCCGGGAACATTGGAAAACTCACCAGTGCACTAACTAGAAAATGGATCCTAGTGTGCCCTAACTCGCTGCTTCCAGTATCAACATTCTCTTCTTCAGTATTCCGGGACAAGGAGGAGAGAAGAAGCATGTCCCCTTCCATGCCGCCAGGTCTCTTCTGAAGCCTCCTGGATGAAATCAATCAACTTTGAAGAAGTGCTTGTTCCAAGTGCCCTGATTTGAGGGCCTACGGCCCACTGGACATCTGAGGGTGTGGCCAAGGGAGGGGGAATGGCGGCGTGGGGCGAGAGGATATTGCCTGTGACAGGTATGAGTTCCAGCCCCCTGTCACAATGGAAAAAGGAGAAATCAGAACATCAATGCACACCCCCTTGATTACACTCAGCATTTACTTGGTCATACACGCAACAGCGCTCAGAGATGCTCACAGTGTATTTTGGGATATTCACGCCTCAGGTTTCTCTGCAGGGCACAAAGTTGTGCAATTCTCGGGTACTTTCAGGCTACGCAGAAGAGCCAGGCTCTAGGGCAGATTCTGCGAAGATGTAACAAATGGGGGAAAACTTACGAAAATAGTGCTTGGAGCTCAGACAGGGAGTGAAGAATCCCAGAAGCATTGGGGCCTGGAAAGCAATGACAGGTGCACTGAGCAAGGCTGCACCTAAAGCAGTTTTGAAGTTCACAGACAACTTAGAGGAAGAAATTTCAATCTGATGAGAGACATGGAGTCCATACTGGGTCCATATATTGGAGGTGAGTGTAGATGAGCACTAAGGGCGCCTGCTCTGTACGGTAAGGGAAGCAGTGCTTGGTGGCCAAGTTCTGTGATTTTTGCAGCATTTTGCTGCAGACTTGACCCAGAGAGACCAGGCCAAACTCAGAAGACTGTGGTGCCTGCCTTACATCATTTTCTGAAAAAAAATTTTGAACTCCCTCTGTTCATTATTCACATAATTTTGGAGTAAACTCTTCTAAACATGTATCCAGCTATTGGACCCTTTGGGAAACACACACCTACTTCGTGATCTATTTCTACTCCTGTTGAAGGGTTGCTTATCATAAAGACAAATCTTCTCTTGACTCTCTTCTGCCCCACATCCGTTGTCATTGTCCACGTAGTGTGTTCACCCACATACCTGTTGTCCTATGACCAAGCCACAACTCTTGATGTCTAAACTTTCTATTCTCTCTTGTCCACCTTTCCCATCTCAGTCTTTCCATGCATTATCACATACCCCATGAAGAAAACAAAAGGTTGATGCATGTGTAGTTACTTTGTTTCAACCTGACACCACCAGCAAGTGCCACAGCTGCATCTTCCTGTGGCCCCAAAAAACCAATCTCTTCTCTCCATCATCTCTTACTCTCCGTTTCAAGCACTCACCTCACTCGCATGCAGTAGCACTGTTCCTTAGATTGCCTGCCTTGCACCCAGTGGACATTTACTCCTCAGGGATTTGCAAGCAGGGAATTCCAACATCAAATCATGGCCAGACATGGGTGCCTGGTGAATTTCTTTGAGCTTTCTGTTTTTGAACATGCATGCTGCTTGAGTATACTCAAAGTGCAACGAAAAACTTCGTATGCCCTCAGTTTTCTCCTGGAAGGCTTGTGGTCGATCCGTGAGGGACATTCAGTCATGAACTAACTCCATTTCAAAGGTTCCTCCTACTAATGCCATTACCTTGGTAATTAAGTGTTATTCATTTGAAAGTCCCGGGGCAAATTGTGAGATTCTCAGAACCTAAACCTTTGGAGACAACAGGCCTCCCTGCTTGGATTTCCTCTGAGATATCTGCAGAGCCTTTGGCCAAGTTCCATTACCAAGGAGCACATTTGGCTTGTGGAAAACATGCCTCCAGCTTCACCTCCCTAGCTTGGGTCCCAGCATCAAAATTAACTAGTGTAATAAATACACAGGAAAGTCAAATGAGCAATTGTGTTCCATCTTTCAATGAAGGATGAGTAAGAACGAAGACAAATGATCATTACAGTTGATGAATATTCCACGTATATGCATATAGGAAAATCCATTTAATGCCACAACCAAAAATTTGCTGAAGTCACTCAAAAGGAAGCAGACAGAAAAAAAGGCAACCACTTAGCAGACTCGGTTTTTTACGGATCTCCCACATTTTTAAGGCAAACTCAACGGACTCAGAGGCCTTGAACCTTAATACATATTGCACTCAGAATACCACATATCATCACCAAAATGTCATATTGCACACCATGCCAACATATAGCAGTGGAGGGACCTCTGGTTATGGGTCAAGATGGAAAGAATGAACAAGAAAAATGTAGTGTTACAAAAAGTCTTTAGGGCTACATTTTGATCGTTCAGCTCAATAAATCCTTAGCTGTGTAGAAGCACACGTGTTTGCGCGTTTCCCCACACACTCACACGCACTATATGTAAGATTAAATTGTTACCTATCTTTGAAGTAAGAAAAGGTAAAATGTCAAAATCACATGAATGAGAAATACAATTGAAAACAGTCACACACCTACCAATAGGAATATATGAGTTTTGGTAAAATGTAAGGAGCAGTACATGTCCTCCATATTGATAATGCAATTCAAGCTTTCAACACATTTCTTGAAAACAAAGCTCAGGTGCCCTGGACACTGGTCTCTTCATGCTTCCCACAAAATATTTCCACCAACCTGCAATGGCCTGGCCAACACCCCCGCACACTTCCCGACTCGGAGACAACCATCCCTACTTGGATGCCAAGGGAAGGTACCAAGCACAAACTAAGACTCCCAGAAACATCATGCTATCCCTCAGTCTCTACTTCCTGCACCAACAAAGAGTGCCCTTCCTTCTCTTCTTGAGGCTACCGATATCGCCTCTGAACCCAGCACCTCTCCTGGCCTCCTCAGCCCTCATGCTTCACACATGCCTTCCCTTTAACACTGGGCACACTGCCGCCATCACTATCTGATGCTGGGACCAGCCTTGCAATACGGCAGCCCTGGCCACCGGCGCACACAAGTCCAGGCTCAAAGCAAGTCTACGCAGGCATGCTTCAGGAGGCCAAAAACATCCAGCGGCCACAAATCAGACAAGGAGTCAGGGACACCAGTGCAGCACACCAGTCCAGGTTTGGGCTGCCTCTTCCTCTATACATCCAAACCTTGCTTGGAAGGCTGCTGTGTGAACAATCCAGGGCCATTCCTGCCCCCATTAAGGAACACATTGCAAAATCATGCAACAAGTCTCTGCTGCAGTAGCCCCTGCACCAACAACCAATGCCTGACCTTGTGTCCTCAATGCTCAAGCCATCCATTCCACACACAACAATGGTTCTTGGTCCCCGAAAGCCTCCCCTGACTTAGAAGCACATGCCCTCCCCCATCCCTTGCCCACACTGGAGTTTCCCTACCCTCTGCTGAGGCTCCCCAAGATCCTGTAGTTCTGCCGTTGGATGCCAGGGAGGTCAAACTCACCAACTGCAGGCCTGTTTGTGCCAGCCACATGCAAGGGGGATTGCCACCCACACAATCCCGCGGCATGGAACATTGGAAAACTCACCAGTGCAGTAACAAGAAAGAGGATCCCGGTGTGCCCTCCCCCGCTGCTTCCAGTGTCAACATTCTCTTCTTCACTTTTACGGGACACGGAGGACAGCAGAAGCATATCCTCTTTCATGCCGACGGATTTTCTTCTCAAGCCTCCTGAATGAAAAGCCTCCGCTTTCAAGCTTTCAAAAATTCGTTGTTCCACGTGCCCGGATTTGAGGGCCTAGGGCCCATTGGACATCCGAGGATGTGGCCATGGGCGGGGCCATGGCCGCTTGGGGGAAGGGGTGTGGCCTGTGACAGGCTTGGGTTCCACCTACCTGTCACATTGGAAAAGGAGAAATCAGAACATTAATGCACACCCCCTTGATTGCACTCAGCATTTACTGGGTCATACACACTACAGTTCTCAGAGATGCTCACAGTGTCTTTTGGCATATTCGCCCCTCAAGGTTCTCTGCAGGGCACAAAAGTTGTGCAGGCATCGGAGAATTTCAGGCTACTCAGAAGAGCCAGGTTGTAAGGAGGATTCAGGGAAGATGTAAGAAATGGGAGCAAACTTACGAAAGTGGTGCTTAGAGCTCAGACAGGGAGCCAAAAATCCCAGAAACATTGGGGCCTGGACAACAATGACAGGTGTACTGAGCAAGGCTGTGCCTAAGGTAGTGTTGAAGTTCACAGCCAACCTGGAGGAAGGAATTTCAATCTGATGAGAGACATGAAGTCCATACTGGGTAAATACATTGGAGGTGAGTGCAGATGAGCACTGAGGGTGCCTGCTATGGACTTAAAGGGAAGCAGTGTGGGGTGGCCAATTTCTGTGATTTTTGAAGCAGTTTGCAGCAGACTTGACCCAGAGAGACCAGGCCAAACTCAGAAGACTGTAGTGATTGAATTACATCATTTCCTGAAAAAAAAATCTTGAACTCCCTCTGTTCATTATTCGCATAATTGTGGAGTAAACACTCTTCCAAACATGCATCCAGCTATTGGAACCATTGGGAAACACACACTTGCATCGTGATCTCTTTCTACTCCTGTTGAACGGTTGCTTATTGTAATGATAAATCTTCTCTTGACACTCTTCTGCCCCACATCCGTTGTCAGCTGTCCACGTAGTGTGTTCACCCATGTACCTGTGGTCGCAGGACCAAGACACAACTCTTGATCTCTAAACTGTCTCATCTCTCTTGTCCCACCTTTCTTATCTCAATCTTTCCATGCATGATCACATACCTCCATGAAGAAAACAAAAGGTTGATGCATGTGTAGTTACTTTGTTTCAACCTGACACCACCAGCAAGTGCAACAGCGGCATCTTCCAGTGGACCCACAAATCCCATCTCTTCTCTCCATCATCTCTTACTCTCCATTTCAAACACTCACCTCACTCGCCTGCAATAGCACTGTTCCTTAGATTGCCTGGCTTGCACCCAGTGGACATTTACTCCTCATGGATTTGCAAGCATGGAATTCCAAAATCAAATCATGGCCAGAAATGGGTGCCTGGTGAATTTCTTTGAGCTTTCTGTTTTTGAACATGCATGCTGCTTAAGTATACTCAAAGTGCAACGAAAAACTTCATATGCCCTCAGTTTTCTTCTGGAAGGTTGTGGTCAAACCGTGAGGGACATTCTGTCATGAACTAACTCCATTTCAAAGGTTCCTCCTGCTAATGCCATTACCTTGGTTTTTAAGTCTTAACCATATGAAAGACCCGGGGCAAATGGTGAGATTCACAGAACCTAAACTTTGGAGACACCAGGCCTCCCTGTCTGGATTTCCTCCGCGATATCTGCAGAGCCTTTGGTCAAGCTCCATGGCCCAGGAGCATATTTGGCTTGTGGAAAACACACCTCCAGCTACACCTCCCTAGTTGGGTCCCAGCATCAAAATTAACAAGTGGAATAAGTGCACAGGAAAGTCAAATGAGCAATTGTGTCCATCTTCCAATGAAGGATGAGTAAGAACTAAGACAAATGATCATTAAATTTGATGAATATTCCACATGTATGCATATAGGAAAATCCTCTGTTTTACCACAACCAAAAGTTTGCTGAAGTCACTCAAATGGAAACAGACAGAAAAAAAGGACAACCAGTTAGCAGACTCGTTTTTTTTACGGATCTCCCACATTTTAAGGCAAAATTAACGTACTCAGATGCCTTGAGCCTGAATACATATCGCACACAGGATACCGCATATCATCACCAGCATGTCATGTTGAACACTGTGCCGACATATAGCAGTGCAGGGACCTCTGGTTATGGGTCAAAATGGAAAGAACGAACAAGAAAAATGTAGTGTTACAAAAAGTCTTTAGGGACACATTTTGATCGTTCAGCTCAAGAAATCTTTAGCTGTGTAGAAGCACAAGCGTTTGCGTGTTTCCCCACACACTCATACGCACTATATCTCAGATGAAATCTTTACCTATCACTTAAGGAAGAAAAGGTAAAATGTCAAAATCACCATGAATTAGAAATACAGTTCAATATAGTCACACACCTACCAATAGGAGGATATGGGTTTTGGTAAAATGTAAGGAGCAGTACATGCTCTCAATATTGATAATGCAATTCAAGCCCTTAACACACTTCTTGAATACAAAGCTCAAGTGCCCTGGACACTGGTCTCTTCATGCTTCCCACAAAATACTTCCACCAACCTGCAATGGCCTGACCAACACCCCCGCACACTCCTCAACTCGGTGACACCCATCCCTACCTGGATCCCAAGGGAAGGTACCAAGCACAAACTAAGAGTCCCAGAAACATCATGCTAACCCTCAATCTCTACTCCTGCACCAATTAAGATTGCCTCTCCTTCTCTTCTTGAGGCTACTCATATCGCTTCTGAACCCAGCACGTCTCCTGGCCTCTTCAGCCCTCTTCCAGCTTCATACATGCCCTCCCTGTACCTCTGGGCACATTGCATTCCTCACTACCTGATTGTGGGACCAGCCTTGCGAGAAAGCAGCTCAGGCTACTGGCACACACATGTCCAGGCTCAAACCAGGTCAATGCAGGCATGCTTCAGGAGGCCAAAAACATCCAGCATCCACAAATAATACACGGAGTCAGGTAGAGCAGTGCAGCACACCAGTCCAGGTTTGGCCTGCCTCTTCCTCTATACATCGCAACCTTGCATGGAAGGCTGCTGTGTGAACAATCCAGGGCCATTCCTGCCCCCTTGAAGGTACACCTTACAAAATTATGCAACAAGCCTCTGCTGCAGTAGCCCCTGCACCAATAACCACTGCCTGACCTTGTGTCCTCAATGTCAAGCCATCCATCCCACACCCAGCAATTGTTCCTGGTCCCCGAAAGCCTCTATTGTGCTGGAAGTGCATACCCTCCCCATCCCTTGCCCACATTGGAGCTTCCCTATCTTCTGCCAAGGCTCCCCAAGACCATGTAGGTCTGCTGTTGGAAGTCAGGGAGGTCAAACTCACCAACTGCAGGCCTGGTTGGGCCAGCCACATGCAAGGGGGACTGACACTCTCACAAGGCCTTGGCCGGAGACATAGGAAAACTCACCAGTGCAGTAAGAAGAAAGAGGATCCCGGTGTGCCCTTCCCCGCTGCTTCCAGTGTCAACATTCCCTTCTTCAGTTTTCCTGGACATTGAGGACACCATAAGCATTTCCTCTTCAAGCCGCCGGGTCTTCTTCTGAAGCCTCCTGGATAAAATCCCTCTGCTTTCAAAAAGCGCTTGTTCCAAGTGCCCTGGCTTGAGGGCCTAGGTACCACAGGACATCCAAGGGTGTGGCCATTGGCGGGTTCATGTCGGCTTGAGGCGAGGGGTTGTGGCCTGTGACAGGCTTGAGTTCCACCAGCCTGTCACATTGGAAAAAGGAGAAATCAGAACATAAATGCACACCCCCTTGATTGCACTCAGCATTTACTGGGTCATACACGCTACAGCGCTCACAGATGCTCACAGTGTATTTTGGCATATTCGCTCCTCAAGGTTCTCTGCAGGTCACAAAAACTGTGCAGGCATCGGAGACTTTCAGGCTATGCACAAGAGCCAGGCTGTAAGGTGGATTCAGGGAAGATGTAATAAATGGGGGAAAACTTACAAAAATTGTGCTTGGAGTTTAGACAGGGAGCCAAGAATCCCAGAAGCATTGGGGCCTGGACAACAATGACAGGTGCACTGAGCAAGGCTGCGCCTAAGGCAGTATTGAAGTTCACAGCCAACTTGGAGGAAGGAATTTCAATCTGATGAGAGACATGGAATCCATACTGAGTCCACACATTGGAGGTGAGTGCAGATGAGCACTGAGGGTGCCTGCTATGGACTTAAAGGGAAGCAGTGTGGGGTGGCCAATTTCTGTGGTTTTTGAAGCAGTTTGCAGCAGACTTGACCCAGAGAGTCCAGGCCAAACTCAGAAGATGGTAGTGCTTGCCTTACATCATTTCCTGAAAAAAAATCTTGAACTCCCTCTGTTCATTATTCACATAATTGTGGAGTAAACACTCTTCCAAACATGCATCCAGCTATTGGATCCGTTGGGAAATACACACCTGCATCATGATCTCTTTCTACTCTTGTTAAAGGGTTGCTTATCATAACGACAAATCTTCTCCTGACACCCTTCTGCCCCATATTCATTGTCATCTGTCCGTGTAGTGTGTTCCCCCACGTACCTGTGGTCCCAGGACCAAGCCACAACTCTTGATATCTATACGTTCTCATCTCTATTGTCCACCTTTCCCATCTCAGTCTTTCCATGCATGATCACATACCTGCATTAAGAAAACAAAATCTTGATGCATGTGTAGTTACTTTGTTTCACCCTGACAACACAAGGAAGTGCCACAGCTGCATCTTCCAGTGGCCCCACAAATCCCATCTCTTCTCTCCATCATCTCTTACTCTCCATTTCAAATACTCACCTCACTCGCGTGCAATAGCACTGTTCGTAAATTGCCTGGCTTGCACCCAGTGGACATTTACTCCTCAGGGATTTGCAAGCAAGGAATTCGAAAATCAAATCATGGCCAGACATGGGTGCCTGGTGAATTTCTCTGAGCTTTCTGTTTTTGAACATTCATGTTGCTTAAGTATACTCAAAGTGCAAGGAAATCTTCGTATGCCCTCAGTTTTCTTCTGGAAGAGTTGTGGTCGATCCGTGAGGCACCTACAGTCATGAACTAACTCCATTTCAAAGGTTCCTCCTGCTAATGCCATTACCTTGGCAATTAAGACTTCACCATTTGGAAGACCTGTGTCAAATGATGAGATTCTCAAAACCTAAATCTTCAAAGAAACCAGGCCTCCCTGCCTGAATATTCTCCGAGATATAAATTGCAATACATTCATAAAAAAGGGGAAGCCTGAAAGCTAATTTCATTTGGCCTAATTTACATCATGCAAACAAAGTGAACAACTTTAAACTGTAAAATTCAGTACAAATGTAACATACCTCTGGCTGGTGAATCAGTTTTTGCTCTTCTTCAATAATCACTGCTAATTGAGCTTCTGTGATCTAATCCATCTATTTAGTTAAAGTACTTGGAAAACAGATAAAACTGACAGTCCTTATGAAACTAAAAAATGATAAAAATATTGACAATAATTTAATTATGTCAATTAAGAATTTATGTAAATTTTTCCTGCTTCATGAAATAATATGAATTATGCAAAAATTCAATAAGTCATGTGGAGGGGTAGCTAATCACAGCAAGGCACAATGTTCACTGAACATAAAAAATTCACTTACAAATTCATTTAACCCACATAAGAGTACAAATACTCAGAAACAAAACAGCATGAAAAATATCAGTTCAACTTGTTTGCTATTAATTTTTGATGAATATGCTTTAAATATAAAATTTCGTACCAAGTTGAAAACAAAATTCACAAGCTTGTGTTGTTAACTACTAGGTTATATTCTATGGACTTTATAGAGTCTTAAGTTGAAATGTGTTCTTGGAAGTTATAACAAATTATTTTAATGTGTTGAATATATTCAATGCATTGAATATATTGATCCATCACATTTTACCTGAAACAATTTACAAAAGCTCTGTGTGTGTGTGTGTGTGTGTGTGTGTGTGTGTGTGTGTATACAAATAGCTGATCCCA
>PVKS010034095.1:0-21184 GCA_004027875.1 Aplodontia rufa | reverse complement strand
CCATACCACTCCTCTGCTAAAAACTACTTAATTTTTCTTAGGATGAATACAAACACCTACAAAGCCCTGTCAAGTCCCACATGGGGTACCAACTTCCTTCATCGCCCCCTCTACTCTCAGCATCCTCCCTCTAGAGCACTAGCCCACTCCATCCGGCCTCATTCAGTTCCTTGAGTGCATCAGTACCAGTTAGGGCTGCTGTACTAACTGTTCCCTCCACTGCAGTCCTCTTCTGCTGGCTTTGAGGGTGACTGGTACCCTCACCGCTCAGGTCTAAGCCATGAAAGCAACTTTCTCAGTTGAAATAGCCCTTACCCTCATCACACCACCATTAATATACACATCAGAGGACCGGCCCCAAATCTTTGCTTATTCATGTGCCTTCTCGCTTGCCTTTTCTCCAGTAGACGGCAAGCTTGGAAGGCTGGGAGATCCTTCCTTCTTCACCCCTGGATCTCTAGCACCAGCAACATGCTAACACTGTGCAAGCACTCAAGAAACAGCCATTAAACAATCTTGACCAGGTCAGACTGACTATATCACATGGTAAGACATTTAAATTTTCCTATTACTGTCAAGGTAGTAAGTGAAATTAGCAAAACAACTATTTCTAAACTTTTCATTTTTCAGAATGCAAATTAAGATGCAAATCAGCTCAACTTGAGGAGCTAAGAAAACTTCCTGTTCTAACAAGCTTCCTGCTTCCAGAATAGAATAATTAGTGTCACTTACCTGTCTACACTGAATCTGATAGCAGTTGAACGCAGACCTCCATTAGCAGCCCAGAAATAAAACAAAATCTCACCAAAGTCACTACTGTGGGTCCCATCTTAGTATTCCTGACTAACAATTTAATTTCTAAAAGATGCTAAGCACAAAGCCTTCAAATTCATTTCAGGCAGACTGGGCACCTTGTAATTTTCACTATAATATAACCTACAGGGTATGAGATAACTCAACGTCATGCAAAGGCTGTCTCCCGCAGTAACTGCATGTTGGAATGGAACAGTCGCAAGCTGTCTTACAGAGAACCCCATATGAATTGTCGACACAGGCAAAAGTCACTAAAGATCATAGGAGAGAGGAGGAAGGCTGAAAACAGGGAATTGTAAGAAAAATGTAATAAAGAACCCATGAATTTCTTGGAAAGAGCAAGGTGGCCAGTGATATTGTGTGTCTATTCCATCATTTCCTGACTCTGGGGTCTGGTCCCACGTGTTGTAAAATAACACAGGACTTTACAACCTGACCATGACTGCTCCAACAAATGTCAAAGCAGCACCTTATGCATCATCCTGGTAAGCAAAACTTTTAATATGGTATTGCCCCATTATTAAATATTGTTTTCTAATTTCTCAAGAGAAAAACAGGTTAATCTCTTTTTTCTTTTTTTTCTTTTTTTTTTTTTTTTTAAAGAGAAGGACAGAGAGAGAGAAAATCAATTTTGATTGAGTTTTTCACATGGCTTTCGTTGCTCTGACACTTAGTTGTGTACGTGGCACTGGGGTTTGAACCCATGTATTTGCGCATGCTGGGCAAGTGCCATAACCACCGAGCCACTGGTCCAGTCCCTGGTTAATCTCTTTTTAAATGGATTATAAACATTTGCTTTATTAAATGGCCTACATTGGACATAATTTAGCCATTGTGTATAACTTAGGCTCACTGTAATCAAGTTAAATAATTACACTGTATCCTTAATGTGACCAGTAGCCTATCTCACAGCTCCAGGGCACATTGCCCTTTTAAATTTTCTGACTTCCAGAGTTTGGTTCATTTTTTAGCTGTCAACTAGAAATGTTCTGCTTTTGTTTATGCAATTTGTATCTCGCTGCTTTCTCCAACTCTGTTGTGCTGTACTCTGGAAATCTTCATTACCAAAGCAATTAGAACAGAACTACTTTAACATAAGACCAAATACATTTTGATTGTAGCCCTTCCTGGTGAATAAACAGATGGATTTTGTTTTGGCTTTACGACATCTGTTTTGGAAGTTCAGAGGCCATTGCTTATTATTAGATTACCAATTACTTTTTAAAATGTTCACAGACACTGGATAAGTAACCTCCAGATAAATGAAGTATTGGTGTGGCTGAAATTTCTTAAAGAATTTGACTTGTAGAAGGGATATAATAAACAAAAGGTGGCATTTCCAGGCCACGTGCAATCTGATAGTCAGGTGGTCATAACCTGTGGCATTGTCATTGCTATCAGCATTACTATTAAATGCCACTTTACAAACTCATTCTCCTGTTTTAGTTCTGCCAGAAACACTGTGTAAAACCATTGCATACTGAAATTCTCCAACCCAATGCTTCTTTGAAACTTTTTAATTTCAGAAGCACAGTAAGAGGCAGACACATTTAAATTTTTAAACTAGCTAATATTAATCAGTAAACAATGAACACAAATGCTTAAAGGGAAGTTGTGTGAAAATTGCTAATGCAGTCTTCAGAGAATATTAAATTGAGATAGCAAGGAACACTATCATTAATTCATGGTGGAAATTCCACCTGCTTGGCTGAATATTGCTTTCACAACCATCTTTTAGCTATATTTCCTCTTGGACAGCAAAATGAAATGTAAATGTAATTATTACATTGATAACTTCAACACTGTAGTCAACTTTCAAATATAGACATAAGGAATAAATAATGCCAAGTTGAGAAATCAAAAATTGCTTCTATTTGGTTGGGACACACTCACCAGTCACTCCCTGAAACCATTACCTCTCTTTGGCTTCATCCTTCAAGTGAACCTGCCTGTGACCCAGCTGAGCAGTAGAGAATATTAAACTTGGAAATTCTTATGGATAATCCCCTAAACAGTTGAAAATTAAGTTGCAGAATGATATTCCAATAATATGTCCCAAAATGACTTCTTTCTTTATAGTTAATATCTTCTTTCTCGTCTTGGCTCTTGTCTCTTTTCTCAAGGAAAAGACACTTTAGCTGCCATCCAGAGACACTCTTCAGAACCCAATGTGGTGACCACGGAGGGATGTAGGACTGGTAGCTCAGATCCAGAGCAGTAAGGTCCTTAGGACATTTGCAGACTAAATATAAGAAAAAATTCCAAATATAAACCTGGGCATTCACTTAAAAGTAGAGGTCTTTGAATGATGAACTTCTAGGATATGAATATTTTATAAACTTAATTTTTATGATTGCTGCTTTAGTTTTTTGCTTCTTTATTTTTATTTTTTAAGAGAGAAGGAAAGAGAGACAGAGAGACAATTTTATTTTTTTTCATCTGTAGTTTCTCCTATAACTTAGTTGTGCATGTGGAGCTGGGGTTTGAACCTGGTTCCTTATGCATGCTAGGCAAGTGCTTGAACTGCTAAGCCACAGTTCCAGCCCCTGATTGCAGAGTTTTGAGAAAACAGAGAACTGGTTTAGTTAAGTGGCTGAGAACATGGACTCTGAAATCAGACTTCTGGGATATGTACTAGCTGTGTGATCATGGGAAAACTATGTATCCCATTCCCCTCTCCTTCTCAGTTTCCTTATCTAAAAAAAAAAAAAATAGGCAAGCAATATTTTTAATATGATATTGTTACATTAGGTACTGTTTTCTAATTTCTCAGGGGATAAATGGGTTCATCTGTTTTTAAAGACATTATAAACATTATTAGATGGCCTCTATCAAATATAACTTGTCATTATGTATTACAACTTCATTGTAATCAAGTGCAATCATTACGTTTTGCCTTTAATGGGGCCAGTAGCCTACCACCCAGTACAACGTAATTACTGTTGAAATACTTTATCTTTGAAGAATAGCACCTACTTTATCTGGTTGTTGAAAAAAATCAAATAATGTAACATATTCAAAGTAGTTTTTGGGAAATTAAGTGCTATATAAGCATTGGTTAAAAAACCTTCAAGAAAGCAGATCCCTAAAATGAGATTTTTTTGTCAAAGTGACATTAGTTACTGCTGCAGTTAAAATGGGCATCACAAAGCCATACTGAACAATTTGGCAACAGAGGATAAACTTGATATGCAATTTCCACGAGGTATTCCTAACCCTATCTATACCAATAAATAAATCTCTGAATGGTGCTATAAATGGAATCCATAGCACTCAGCCTTGTTTCTAGCCTGCCTAGAAAGATGACAGATTCTCACCACTGAGGTGACCCTGAAGATGCGGCTGGCTGAGCACAAAGTGCCTGATAACGACAGAAAGCATTTGGCTATGCTATGCACGAAACCAGGATAAGAAACTATAAAGCCATCCAAAGGGAGCGAGCGACTTAAGAAGCCACCATTACCACCCAAGAGCAAGCCTGGGAGGGTGTGACTGCTCCTGAACCCAGAACTCTAAGCACTCCTATTCTTCCTGTTGCCGCCCCCCTTTTATTGCCCTCTATTACTTGTTCAATTAATGTTGATATGCTTTCACTGTTTTGTCTATCCAGTATTTCTTTGGGAAAACCTCTTAGACCTCCTACATTAGGCACATCTGTATGTATGTACAGAGCCAGGTTTGGGGCTCTACTGAGCTGAAAGACCTCTAGTGATAGGACCTAGAACTGTGGGATTTAGAACAAGAAGCCCTAAAGACCCATAGAGATACCATTAGAGAATCATTTTGACATGTGTAGATTTTAGTTACCACTGATGACATTTTTTAATGGAGTATTGCCTGCTATTGGGACTGCCTCCATGGCCATCAGCCACAGTGGCTGGCCTCTATCCACCAGATACTAAGAGCACCACCAACAATCCAGTTGTAACAACCTAAAGTGTCTCTAGACATTGCCAAGTGTTCCCAGAGGCATGATTGCTCCTAGCTAAAAACCATGGAGCTAGTCTATCCTTAACCGTGCTCAGGATGGACTGTGCAATGACCTAGGTGAAGCTCAGAGGTCCAGTGCTTACCTATATGCTGCCTTGGTTAGGCAGATTCAAGTAACAGTCCATATGCCAAGTCTTATACTTGTTCCACTTCCTACATCACCTTGCATGAGGTTAAACTCACTTTGTTAAATGAAGAATTCTAATTTGGTCATTTAAAGGAAATATGTTTCAATCTACTTGTTGCTAATTGCTATAACAAACAAGAACATGTGAGTTTTAAGCCAAGAAGCAGCCCTCCCTCCTCCCCATTCCCATAGACCTGATCACCAATGCTTGGTGATTCTGTGCTCTAGAAGAACTGATCACATCGCATTTAGTGGTTTTAAAAATCCATGCTTACAGCCAAGCCTTGTAGTGCATGCCTATGATGCCAGTGATTTGGGAAACTGAGGCAGGAGGATTGAAAGTTGGAGACCAGCCTCAGCAACTCTATGTTTACAAAATTATAAGAAAAGGCAACTTGTTTTCCACAGCAAAAAATAAGCTCATATTTTACTACAGCTATTATTTGTGTATGCTGAATATGTCAATTAGCTGTGCTTTATATAGATTATTTCACTTAATTCTCTTAATAATCCCATGGCATTAGTACAATTATTCCTATTTTACTTATAGGGAAATATTAATAAGGTTGAATATCTTGTCTGATCACACACCTTATGGCTGTAGTCAATTTACTCTTAAAACATTTTGAATAAAGATTAGAAATAGGGAATATTTCCTACCATATTTTATGATATTACAACACAGGAAAACATGAGGAAAGACAAGATTATGCTTACTCATGAGCATCAATTTTAACAATTGCAACCAGTCCTATAGAGCATGAAGATATTATAAATGACCACATTCAAAGAATTTTAAGATTGAACACATGAATACATTATTTGTTACACTAATCATATTAATGAAATTAAGTAGAAAAATCATACAATGATCATGATATATGCAGAAAAGCATTTAGATATCTACTTACCAAAACAAAAAGCAGCAAAATAAAAACAAAAATTCTAGCAAACTAGGGATTTAAGGGGATTTGAGTCATATTCAGTCATAAAACATTCGGAACAGTAACTTTGAAATTAAAACAAGTGAAAGTATACCCACTATCCTTGGTTCTATTGAACACTACTGTGCAATATGTTAAAAGAAAAACTATTAGTTGCAGCCTATATAATTACATGTACAGAAAGCCCAAATGAACCCAAAGACAAATGAAATTACTTCAGAATATTATGAGGTGGATGGTGCCAAGTTCAACATGCAAAAATAAAGCATTTTTGTATCCCAACAGTAATAGATTACAAAACACAATTTTTTAAAATAGCAAAAACAATGAAAAGGAAACAAAGCAGCTATGTTAACAAAAGATTACAGGACATTTATTATATATGTTAACAGCTTGAATTTTGAGTTAATAATCAACTCTTGACCCTTGGTTTGACATTGGCCCATTCTCTCACTCCTGTTTCTAACTCCACAAGCTCCATAAGCAAACATTCTGAAGTGTTTGTACAAGTTCTTGTGAAGTGTACATTACTATTTTTTGTATAGGAATATTTATCTGATATAACTGATAATGATAACTAAAAGAATGGAATTAATAGGATATTATGTTTCCAAATCTATTCCAGGTAAAAATCTTAACCCTTAAAGGCATTACAGAAGACCTGAATAAATGTACTATGTTCAAAGATAGAAAAGCTATCATGAAGATGTCAATTATCCTCAGATTAACCTACAAATTTAGTACAATGCAATGAAACTTCCCAGTGTGTGTGTGGTGTGTGTGTGTGTGTGTGTGTGTGTGTGTGTGGTGTGTAATTCCATAAGCTAATTCTAAGAATTACAGAAGATAAAGGAGCAAGAGCAGCTGACCCACTTGAAGGGGGAAGAATAGGGAGGGGAGGAATATTGCCTCTCATCCAAAAAGACATTTTAAAGTTGTGCTTGGTTAAAGAGGCCAAGTAGAGAAAGAACTACTCCATTAGCTCACTTATGTGTAGAACCAGAAAAATAAAACCCATGGAGGTAGGGAGTAGACAGGCAGTTACTAGGGCCTGGAGGTAGGTGGTATCAGGGAATGGGGTGATATTTGTTATAAGGGTACAAAGTTTCAGTTAGGAGAGTAAGTTCTGCAGATATATTATATAGCATTATGACTCTAATAACATAACAGTATGCTTCAAAATTGTTAAGAGATTTATGTTCTTAGCACAAAAAATATGTGAGATGATGGATGTTAATTAGCTTGATTTAATCACTTGATAATACATCAGTGAATGAACATCACACAGTATGCCATAAATATAAACAGTTGTTATTTGTTGTAAATGAGTAGAGTTATAGTAAGTGTGATAGTGTGGTAATGGGACAGAAATAAGCACATAGACTAATGGACAAGCATAGCCCCCAAACAACTCCAGGTGGCAGATACTGAAAGTTGGCATACTCAGTATTTATTTCCATTTCATTCCTTGCTTTCCTTTGCAGTGGAGTGAAGGTTACCCAAGTAAATGCTCTGCTTTAATTCTGAGCCTTCTTTTATCTAAGAGAAGCATAAGTAAAAGTTCCATGCAATAAGAGTGAGGGCCAAGTCCCCAGAGAAAATTTCCCTTCCTGAAAAATTAACAAGCAAAGCATGACAAAGCCCAGGACATTTCCCTCTATACCTTCCCCCTTGCTTCCGTCTTAAACACAGATATAAGGCTCAGTGATGCAGCAGCTATCTTGCGATGCTGATGAAAGTGTTGAGGACGGCAAAACTGTAACATAAAAGGAAGCTGGACCCTTGGTGTTGACCTGTGTGACAGCTTGAATTGCTTTTCCCCAACTTGTACATACTGCACGAGATAAACTCCATGTTTGTTTAATGGGCTACTGTAGTAAACTTTTGTATTCCTTCCAATCAAAATAAGTTTTAATAAGCCCTCCCTTCTGTAATTTTAACACTGACAGAGGTGAAATTATCAATATTTGCATTAAGTGATGCTCAGAAAACTGGTTAGAACATGAATAAAACTGAATCCTAAACTTCACAACTCACAGAATTCCAGTGTATTAGATATTCAAATGTATAAAGAAAAACTTTCAACATTTTAGAAGAAAATAATGCTTGACATACACAGTAAATAAGAGTCACTGAAATGAGAATATCATATATCTTAACAGGCTAATATATCATTCTGCGTTTAAATTAAGAATATAGTTGCACTAAGATAAAGTAAAACAAACCACAAGTTGGGAAATCTTTGTAACCTAACAGGTTGTTATGATGTCAAAGAACTTTTAAGATCCAGAAAAGAAAGGAAACAAATATAAAATGGGAAAGAAACACATACAGACATATCAAAGAAAAAGGCAACAATATAGATACATGAAAAAGATACTCAACCTCAATAGTAATAAAAATTAAAGATACAATATGACCCTATTTACCCCATTGGATTTGTTAAAAAACCAACAAAAAAAAAACCACACACAGAAGTCTAACATTAGTATAGCATGAGTTTTGAATAAGGAGGGCTCAGATGATGGTAGGAATGTAAACTCAGAACTTGAATACAATTTTCCATTACACAATATTGATAAAGATGCACATGGCCAATCTGACTCATTGATTTCACTTCTATGTATAAACTCTGAAGAAATTCTCATCAGTACAAGAATGTTTAAAATAGTATGAACGCCACAGACAAAGCTCAAAACTGTCCACTGACAGGATAAATACACTGCATGAGGGTATACACTGTCACAATGCAGGACAGTTGCAAATTAATACATGAACAATCCCTTCCTCAACATAAGCAAGACATTAATAAAGTAGGTTCCAAAAGAATACAGAATATTATACACCTGTGCATGTTTTTAAAAGAAGAAACCAAATCCATGTTGTATATTACTGTTTAGAGAAATCTCCTTGATAGCAAACCCTCAAAAGAAGAGAATGGTAAATTTTGGTCAGATGTTACCTCTGTGGAATAGGGAAAGAAAAACAATCGGAGGGACATGCTGTTTTCAGTAATACCCTTTTGCCTCAGCTGGAAAGTACAAAACATTCGTTTCATCTTTATTCCTTATACCTCTCATAGGTGCTAGGTATTTTTATATGTATGAAATATTTCTTGAAATTTCCAGTATTCCACAAATTGTTTTCTAAAAAGTTGCCATGAAATTGGCCAAGGTTATTCTCTAATATAGGGAGTAGATCATTGTACACATGGAAGCGTAGGGAGGAATAGATGGGTTCCTATGATGGAATAGATGGGTTACCTTCTGGAGTAAGCACACTTTGAAATCTTTAAATATGCCAATGATAAAAGCTCTTTCAATGAATGGGAACTAGAACCACCAAGGCATTGGAGGTGATCAGCAGAGCAAATGTCTGAAGCTAGGACCAGTAACTATTAACAGACCACTGGTGACTTTCATATGAGCAAATGTGAGCCAACAGTTTTCCTGAAGAAATAATCTACATGCTAATTGCTGCTGGATGGAGTTTTTCTCGGGTATAACCAAGAAAAGAATACCTGATGATATCACTATTTTTTGAAAACAGTGACCCAGGGAACTATTATATAGAATCATGTCCAACAAAATGTCAATTATCAGAAAAGTACACGATTTCATCCTAGGATTTTGGAGAACGAGATGCTTATGTACTAGGAACACTGTGTGTGCAGTTCAAAATGTTGCATTTGAAGAAAACTGTAATGGAAAAGACACAAAAAGATTAAGTGGAGTGATCAGAGGAAGGAGGTTAGGATCGATAAGGTCATTCTAAACTATGAGAGCTTGCCCATCTGGAAGATCATATTAAAATGAAATGTATCAGTTTATCCAAAGTTACTGAAGAGGTGACCTTCTCTTTGTGAAATAAGGATCTCAAAGCTTGAGAGAAGGAAGAAGAAACTAATGTACTGAAAGACAAACTTAACAGCTACTGAGTAAGGTGCTTTATCATATAGGATTTTAGTTTTAAAATACTAGAAGCAATTTTTAATGGAGAGGACTCATGTAAAACATTACTCCAAAAGCTTCTACAAAAAAATAGGTAAATTGGATACTGTCATTTTACTGTGTCTTTCCCTTTTTCATACTTCTCCTGCCACATTTACTTATACATCTCCATTTTCTTAGAGCCTTTTAACCTCATTGAGAATATTGTTACTTCTTTTTTATTTTATCTGTCCATTTTGTGGCACTTAATTTGTACTTATTAAATGATACGATGAAAGACCAAAAGAGTTTTAGATGCAAATGCAAAGATGCATAATTCCATGAATGGAATGAAGGATTTTAGGAGACAGGCCTAACATTTGATACTAATGTCTTAAAAAAGACAAAGTCTGTGACAGAATCCACTGATTTCCTGTGGGGAGATAGCAAGTGTAACAGGATCGGGTTCCCTGGTCCAAACCTAAGAAGTAATTTTATGCTCAATACAACATGTTAACAGAAGTAGTGCATGGCTTAGTTTATAATATAAAATACATCTCCATATACCATATCAATGATGAGAGTCCCGATTTATTTTCCTACAGAATTTGCATACATCAAAGACTAAGAGGAAAAGTTCCATGTAGGTTTCAGGCAATGGACGTGCCAGTTAAAGTGCCGATCAATAAACTAATTTGATGCAGCCAACACAATGGGCATTATTTCCAGTATTCTAAGACTAGATTAATTAAGGACAAAGAGTTGTAGTCTATTGATTTTTTTCTATCCTCATTTCATGTAAGTCAGTCATTGAAGAACTAATTAATTTGATGTGAAATTACTGGGCCTGGAAAGAGCATTGCATCTAATGGAATATGAGTGGTTTCTGTGGTCAAAAATTGCTTAAAAAGATGGATGGCTTCATCTCAACTCTGTAGTCACTTGGAACTGTGGTAATGCAGCACTGCTGCAAATCTCAGAACTGTGTATCATCTTAGGAGAAGGGACAGTTCTGGAACAGCAATTTCCTCAAGCAGATGACGAGGCCACAGGATGAGGCTGGCAGGTTAATCGTAGGTGTACTGTTTTGGAAACTACATTTATGTAGTTCAATAATATCCCTGAGCTCCCAAGATACCAAGCTGTTCTTCCTTTTAACTCAATACAGACAGCTGGCTCTGTTCCTGCTGTGCGAGTCACCTTTTTACATCAGCACCTATGCCTTTTATGATCCTCACAAGCTCCTGCCTGACACTAATCTTTCTCTAAAGAACTACTCAGCCATGAAGGAAACATGAACTTATTCTTACCAGAAACTGCATAATTAATATTTGTGAGGCACCTACAAGTTAAACAAGAGCCGGTGTTTTACAAGAAGCCAAATCCAAAGGAAAGCAAGAGCAAGCCATGAGTAAGAGGAACTGGTGACTGAGTAATATAAGTAATTCCCACCTCCCATAAATCTAGCTGTCTCTTAGTTGAAATGTCATTATTTGTTACTTTTATTTCATATTTTATTCACTTCTACAACTTGACAAGAATTATTTTTGCCTATTTTTATTGATGCATTATAATTATACATAATAGGGGGATTCATTACGCCACATTTATGCACGTATATAATAATTTGATCCGATCTCATTCTCTGGTACTTTCCTTTTCTCTCCTTTCCTCCCTACCCCTCCTGATCGATGTGTTATTTCACGATGCAAAAACCTCCCCTGGCTCTACAAACTATAGTCCCACCGTAAAACGGGAAAGCTCTTTTTGTTTTAAGCTTTAAATTAGATCAGTAATACATAAAGAGGTACTTTTTTGGGGAGGCATTTCAGGGAAGGCTACATTTTCAATAACCATTCTCCATCACTGTCCACTTTTCCTCCCCAGAGGTAAAAGTGGTTTCTCTCCTTCTAGACACACCTACACACATATGCAACTCATTGTGTGCCCACACATACACGTAGACACAGAAGCTGTATGGCCTCACAGAAGAACACACTCTCGCATACATTTGCACCTACAGTTTTTATACTCAATGCACATTGAAAATCCTTTTGTATTGAGATTGAGCTGAGGATACATCTAGTTCATTTTCTTTACTTCATAATTTGGTTCCTGAAGATATAGTAATGCTTCTATTTGGCAATGGATTTATATTCAAAAGTACCTTATGCTATTAAGTAGAAATCTGGGTTCCAACTCACTTCAAGTGGTGCTAGCAATTTATAATATCAGCAGTGTGTGAGTCCCAGTAACCCCACACACTTGTATATTGTCACATAGTTTATTCTGACCCATTCTTGTTTGGACCTCAGTCTGTTCATTCCTTTAGGTCCAATTTTGTTAGAGCAGGAATAAGGATAGAAAATAATTCAGATTCTCTTCTGAGGCAGCCTGCAGTAAAGTTGTTTACTTGCAGTGACATCTGTCAAAACAAGTAGTATGCACCTCCCTAGTTTTTGTTGACATTTGTGGGAAATCTCCTTCATATGCCCTATGCCTGTCTTATCTTAGACCAAACACCAGCACACCAGTCTGTAGGTCCTGTGTGCCCTGTAGAAGCACCACCTGAAATCAGATTGGAGAACCAAAGCAAACCTCCCATACCCACCCACCAACCCCTTTTGTTGCTATTCCCATTTCCTAAAGAAATATGAATGAACTGTCTTCTGAAATGAAATCTTTTTTATGCCATACAGATTTAACAGAACTCTGCCTTTCTGAAAGCTAAATGTAAGAACTACCAAGTCACTTACAGTAGCTTCCTAAATTTTTCATTCTATTTGGGATTTTCCTACAGTTGTTCAAGAAGTTCTTAATCTATTTTTACATAAAACACGCAGATAAAGAAGTCCATTTAATACCGAGTCTTCCGGTAGGGGATAGGGAGTTACGCTGTCCTGGAAGCATTCAGAGGTCTCAGTGTTTTCTCTCTTCAAAGGGATTCATTAAAACACAATGAAAACATTAGGACATCAACCGCATGTTTTAACCAGCAAATGAGAACACTATTAAATGTGCAAATCTGATCATCAGAGTTCTCCATCAAGAAATTCACAGGAAGAAAGAGCAACCCTGCAGCACTGTTCCTGCAATTTATTATCTCAGATTTTTAAACCTTTGTTACAAAGAAGGTAGTTTAGAAGACAAATTCAAATCTCTTTGAATTAACAACAATCCTTAGTGACTCCTTACTCTGCTAATGTAGGATACCCATTAGGCTGAAAAATCTTTCCTTGTTTCCTTTCAACTCTCCAAGCCAGCACATAATAACTGAGCAGAAATAAAACTAAGTCCTATGGGGGCCCTAGTGGCATAACTCTTCAAGGCACTTAAACACACTACAAGGCCAGCCCTTAGTCCCCCTGCCTCAGGATTGAAGGGTTACCCCAAGGAGATGTTAGGAAGCAGGAAGGAGAGAAGGAGCTGCAATGCAGAAACAGACTTCTGCAGTGCCTGTCTCTACAGAGTCCAAACCGCTGGTCTATTTGAGGCTGAGGGACTAGGTTCCTGTGGGGCTGGTGCTCTTGGAATCCTCAGGCTTCAACAGGGAAGAGTCTAAGTAGCTTAAGGGAACAGAAGACTCAGGATGTTCAAACCCTGGGGGGCACCTGGCTGGTCCTGGTGTCTCAGGTATTTGAAAAACTTAATGTAATACCCTATAAAAATTATGTCACCAACTTTGACTCCCCCCCAGCAAAATGTTTCCCCTAAACTACACTGATTATTTACAATGCACCTTTTAAAACTGAAGACACAGAAAAACTTCTAGCTGAATTGAGTCTGTGTGAATGTTAGAAAACAAGGAATTAAGTAATCTTAGAATTGGAAAACACCAGAGAAGCCTTCTTCTTCTTCTTCTTCTAATTAGTTCAACATACACTTACAGATTGGAGGGAATTGTTGTTACATCATCATGCATTCATTGGTATTGACATAGTAAGATAGTAAGTTGAGGTTGATCCTGGACCAGGATCTACCCCTTCTTCCATTCTCTTAACTCATGTCTCCTCTGTAATCCCACCATACTATAGTTTGAAATTAACATATGCATGTATAATAATTGTTGACATTTCTGAGGACCTCTGCCTATCTGTGTATAGCTAGGCTTCCAATGGGATTTGAGTATTCCCCATTGTATTGATATACCCCTTATCCCTCCCTTCCCTCACTGTCTCTCTCCCTTCCCCCCTCCCCACAGGCTTTCATAGGTATGGTTCACACAGCTTAAGTGGAGTTTCAACTATGGTAAGTTTAATACTTAAACTCAGCTGACTATCACCCTGTGGTATTTTACTCTAGCTTCCACATATGAGAGAAAACATTTGACCCTAAATCTCTGTTTGGGATATTTCACTCAGCATAATTTTTTCCATTTCCATCTATCTGGCTGCGAAAGGCATGATATTGTCCAGAGAAGCCTTATTTTCATCTTCATGGGTAAGTGGGGGAAAAAAAATAAAACTGAATAAATTTAAGATTTTGCTCCCTCATTGTACCCTAACTGGATATAGGAAAACCAAGAAATATGAGCCTGAAATATTTTGGTGGTGTTTACTTGACAAGATTTTGTTTCTATGAGATATTTGGGTGAAGACTGTTAAAATCATCAAAGTACAAATCTTGATATCTGCATATAAGGACAACTTTCATAAAGGCAGTTGAGGAAAAAATTCAACCCTGCTTTGAACAGAGCTTCTGAAACTTGAGACAGCACCTATCTTTATTAATAATGGAACACTAACATAGTAAATATAATTATGACATTTGATATGGAATCAGGTTATTAACTCCAATGCAGCCTGAGAAAGGCAGACAGAGAAGAGGGAAAGGTACTATGGTACTAACAAAATGATAAACAATAGATTTTGTTTGGATTCCCATTCAGTATAGGGCAGCGCATTTTGATAACTGGTACAGTCCAGGAGGAAGAGGTGAGGTCAGAGAGATTTGATAGGGAAAGAAGGCTTCAGAAATGCTTCACCAAGACAGTGTTTCCTAATGAGCATTTCCAATCTACTCAAGACCTGCCCTTTGCCATTCTCTTTGGATCAGAGTTCCTATCTAGAACGAGACTGCCCAGCAGGAACAGGGGAAGTACACAGCCATCACACTCCTTTTTCCATGTTTTATATTAGCCAATCTCAATCTACCCCCTTTCCACCTCTGGCTTTCACTGTGACATCATTGATTGGTGACTGGTCCTGCTGGAGATGTGAGGGCAGTTTCTCAACAGGCTCATAAATATTCATTTCAGAAAGAGTCATGTATAAACTTTCAGTGATGCAATGCAATACAACATCCAGTTCCAGAAAATAAAATCAGGGCTTCAAAAAAGCATTTTTCAAGGAATAAAAGAAACTAGACAAATTTTCACTGAAAAGAAAACTCATTACACAAAAAATTGCATCTGTGAGCAGAGTGCTGTATTACTAACTACCAGTCATCATGATATGCATCTTTTTTGACTCTCAATCAAAAACATTTTAAAAACATCTACTCTGTAAAATGAGATTAGGGCCAAATTCGAGGAAGAGCAGAGCCTCATGTTTTGATACCACTATATTTTTGTAATGCAGACCCACCATCTCATGGACCCACATGGTCACAATCCCCAGTTCAGTGTCTTGTGCATACCATTTTTGGATTACCATATGCATCAGAGGAACATCTAGCTGGTAACTATGGAATGCAGCTGTTATAGACTAAATGTTTGAAACCCCACCCCAAATTCTTATATTGAAGCCTAAATTCCCAATTGATGGATATTAGGAAGTCACGTGGTCATGATGGTGGATCCCTCCCTCATAAATGAGGTTAGTGCCCTTGAAAGTGGTTAAAGATATTACACTTGGTCTTCCCACAAGAAGATACAATTAGATTTAAGCCATCTTCAACCCAGCAGAGGACCAGAACCTGATCATGCTGGCACCCTGACCCCAGACTTCAGCCTCAAGAATTTTAAGAAATAAACTTCTGTTGTTTATAGGCTATCCAATGTATGGCATTGTGTTATAGCAGCTTCAACTAAGACACCAGCAAATAACTGTTGGAGAAAGGTGCAAAGGAAAGAAACAAAGACCAACTCCTTGAACTTAGTTTCCAATACTGGTCCTGCTATCGACCATGGTAATGTACTTAACTCCTTGAGCCTCAGTTATATTACCATTACATGCAAATGACAAGAATACCTTAGCATGTCAAGTTGTATAAAACATTTAATAAACCATGTAACTCTCATGCAGTTTTTGTGCTCAAAAAGTTGCCTTTAGTACAAGAAAAATTAGTCTTACCATCAGAAGAATGGCAAGGTGCCATTTCCAGGAGCAGTATTTTTTATATAACAACTATCTTAGAAATATGGAATAGCGCCTGCAGCCTTCATCTTTCAAACTCAAACAAAATCCCATCTTCACTCCCATAGGTAGATTCAACATCAGCTCAACCCTGGAAGCAAGGCCAAAGCACAATGCAGATACCTACATTTGCCACATTTTCTTTAACCCAGCAAGTTCCAAGTTTTCAATTCTGCAAATATTTCAATAAAATCAACACAGGTACATTTAAAAAAGTGGAAAGTCACAATCTAGATATTATAGAATTTATTACCATTAGTATTAATTATATCATTAATATTAATAACACTAATCATTCACCTATCACTTTTCTCAAAAGAACAGAACTCTAAAAACTTCTTTCAAAGTTACAAGTGGTATATTTGTTGCTTGAGTTATTTTTCAGGTGTTTCAAAAGTGAAACAATGGGACATAATAGCTTAAGAACAAAAATATTTCAAAGCTCAGTGATTTCAAAGTATTAAAACTGAAATATTTTAAGGTATTAATCAATTGTATTTTGAATTTTTATTTTTCTATTTTGCCTTAACTGTTAAGCTCAGAAGTTAAGTTTTGGGTCTATTTAAACAACAATGTTTAGCCTATGTTTTTTTTGGAGGCAGAGGTACTGGGAATTGAACCCAGTGGCACTTTACCACTGAGTTACATACTTGGTCCTTTTTATTTTTGAGGGTCTCACTAGGTTATTGAGGCTGACCTTGAACTTGCAATCTTCCTCCCTCAGCCTCCCAAGTTGCTGGGATTCTAGGCCTGTATTACCACACCTGGCTAGCCTACACTTTTTGCTGTAACTTTTTTGGATTCATACTTTATCCTTCATGCATATTTTTTCAAAATAATGCCACTGAATTTGTAGCACTAATTAAGATCTTTGATCTTTAAATAAGACCAGAGTTAAGGAGGCAGGTTGCAAACAATGAATAAACAAATCAATATATTTTCTTTGAAAAATTAAAAATGACAAAATTGTGAGCCTCAACCTAGAAAAATGGGTGGTGTCAGAAACCTGAGGACCAGAGTTGTTTTGTTCAGTGTTTGCTTCTGAATTGCTATCCATTGTGATCTCCCTTCTGACTTCTTTGCACACAGGTTTCTCTTGTCTCTCTAGTTTTAGATTCCACCAGAAATTCAGGAGCTGAGTCAGGACTACAAGTGTTTCCATATGCCAAATAAGAAGGCTCAACTATTTTGGAAATGCAATAATAGGAGGAATCAGAATTTCCTGAGACTTCTCCAGAAAATGCATAGAGACTACAATTACTCCTATTAGATTTTTCTGTTCCTCAAAGCCACAGGACAAGCAAGAACATTATCTTGAGAAGCCTCATTAACAGAAACATCTTATATAATTCTCTATTTCCCTTACGGGACAATTAAGTGACTTATACAAACCGGGTATTCAATAGTTGTTGATAAAGATAGTACTGTCAGGATCAACACTACCAAATAAATAGAACTCATCCATGGTCCACTAACAAAGTAACTATGTTAAACTAGAGAACAAGGGAATGGGGCTAGTGTCTATAATTGACTTGCGTACACAAAATGATTCCCTTATTTACATTTTAATTGAACCCCTATAGTATGCATAACGTAAATATTGTAAGTAGAACACATAAGAGACAGGAGTTCACCTAAGCATCATTGTGACAACGGCTGATCAGTCCACATGAGTCTAGCATGCCAGGTGGGAGAGACTTCAAAGAGTCAAGGACTAGTTCTTTCCAGGAAGCTCCATCAGGCAGAGGGGAGGGATGCTCTGAGCCATGGTTCCAAGCTTAGCTGGTCTATATTTTGTCAACTCAGGCAGCTAACAAAGCTGGCAACCTAGGCTGCAGAGGGCCTCCAATGGATGCCAATTCAGACCTTGTTTTGAAAACGTGGAAAATTGAAATGGCTCAAGCAAAGAGGGTTCAAAACCAGGTCTTTAGATAGCAAAGACCACAGACAATGTAGTAGGACCCTAACCACAAATTACTGAGCGGGCTTTGTTTGCTAAGCAATATAATAAAAGCCTAACAAGCCTTGTCTTCTAAACTGCCCTACCAGATAGGCACTGCTTTCCAATTTTACAGGTAAGGAAAGAGGGGTTCAGTGAGATTAAATGACTTGTCCAAGGTGTCAGTAGCAGCAGTGGACTGGGTCCCAGACTGGGATCTGATTCCAATGCCTATGCACTTAATCACTATGCTATACTACCTTTAGAATGGAGGAAGAACAAGGAGGGACGGTCAGGTACAAGAAGTGTAAGTAGCAGGCTACTGCAATAGTCCAGCCCAGAGATAAGGGGCATCTGAGCCAGGACAAGGAGACTGGGGTTAACATAGCTAAGTATCCTAAAGGCCTGAGAACTGTAATTTATTAAATAAATCCTGAATACATTAGAAAGTATGTCAGAGCAAAACCTTACTTTTAAGGAATGCTTTAACTTTAGAACGTACCTCAATATCAGAAAGTGACTCTGGGTATTTTGTATATAGCCTATCATAGTGAATACATGTTTTAGTCAGCTTTTTCATTGCTTTGACCCAAGGACCTGACAAGAGCAATTTTAGGAGGAAAAGTTTACCTGGTGGCTCATGGTTTTAGAGGTCTTAGTCCACAGAAAACTGGATTCAGTTCTTGGGGCTTGGGGTGAGACAGAACATCATGGTGGAAGGCATGGCTCCAGGGAGCAGAAAGAGTCCCAAGCACCAGATACAAAATATATACCCTAAAGAATGTCCCCAATGGCCCACCTCTTCCAGGCACACTTTACCAACCTATAGTTTCTATCCAATTAATTCCTGTCAGGGGATTAATTCAGTAATTGGTTTAAGGCTCTCAAAACCTAATCATTTTACCTCACATATTGACCTTTTAGGGAACACCTTTCATCCAAATCATAATAGGGAAAAACTGAAAGCATTTCCTTTAAAATCTGGGACAAGACAAGGATGTCCACTCTCACCACTCCTACTTAATATGCTACTAGACATTCTAGCCAGTACAATTAGGCAAGAGACGGAAATAAAATGGATAAAAATAGGAAAGGAAGTCCCATTATCACTGTTTACAGATACAATTCTATACCTAGAAGATCCAATAACAATAATGCACCAAAAGACTGCTAGAGCTAATAAGCAAATTCAGCAAATTATCAGGTTAGAAAATCAACATACCAAAATCAATAGCTTTCCTATACTTCAATAATGAATCTGCTGAGAAAGGAGTCAGGAAAATAATCCCATTCACAATAGCCTCAAACTAAAATGAAATGTCAGAATATATCCATCCAAGAAGGTGAAAGACCTCTATAATGAAAACTATAGAATATGAACAAAGAAACTAATGAAGACTTCAGAAGATGGAAAGATCTCCCATGTTCACAGTCAGAATTAATAGTTAAAATGGCCGTACTACCAAAGCAATATACAGATTCAATTCAATCCCCATCAAGATACCAATGACATTCTTCGCTGAAGGAAAATAGCCCAAAAAATTCATTTGGAAGAATAAAAGATCCAAAATAGCCAAAGCACTTCTAGGCAAAAAAAACCCCAAAAAAACAAAAAAAAAACCCCAAAAAAACACCACTATGTGGGAGGCATCATAATACCTGACTTCAAATTATACCACAGACACACAGACCAATGGTATGGAACAGAAAGTGTTATTGAGGATGGGGAGAAAATAGAACCCTCAAACACTGATGGTAGGGAAGTAAAATGGTATCGTCACTGTATAAAGAGTTTGGCTGTTCCTTAAAAATGGAATTGTCATGTGACCCAGAAATTCTACTTCCAGATATACACCCCAAGAAAACTTAAAGCAGGTACTAAAATAGATACTTGTAGGCCAGTGTTCATGGTGGCATTATTCACAATTGCCAAATGTTGCAACAATCATGTGTTTATCAACAGACGAATGGATAAACAAAATGTGGTATATACAATGGAATTATTATTCACCTGTAAAAAACAATGAAGTTATTACACTACAATGTGGATGAGCTTTGTAAGCATTTTGCTAAGTGAAAGAAGAGACACCAAAGGAAAAATATTGTACAATTCCAAGTCTGTGTAGTATCTAGAATAGGTAAATTCATAGATACAGAAAGTAAATTCAAGGTCACCAGGAGTTGGGACAAAGGAATGGGAAGTTGTTACTAGTTAGAGTCTCTATTTGGGGTAATAGAGAAGTTTTAGAAATACATAGTGATGGATGGTTGGACAACATTATGAAAGTACTTAAGGCTATTTAATTATATACTTGAAATGGTTTCAATGACAAATTCAATGACGTAAAAACCAACAAAAGAAAACACAAACATTACTATGCAGAGTTGCCTTTACTACTGCTAGGTGAAGAAACACAATCTTGTCATGGGTTTTGGTCAACCTTGGTCTGTGCTGGGTAAGAATAACATGCAAAGTATTCTAGAATTGAACGCCTTCAAAATGTTATTTGAAATAATTCATTGGCTTCCTACAACCTACAGCCTATTTTTTATACCTTTTTGATCTGGCCCCTACTTGTCTGTCCAAGTGCAAGCTTATCTCCCATCTTGACTCTGTTTTCTATAACTTTATGTTTCCACAATACTGGAGGGTCCCACAACACGATAGTTTCCCTTACATCTCTCTGCTTCCCAGGGCAGCTCTGTGTGCTTAGAATGGGCTCATGTTCTCCCTCACCTCTAACTTTTGTTATCTAGTGAATGCCTAAATAATCCATCATCAAGTTCAGTTCCATGGCCCCTCCCCCAGACTGCTAAGCCTCCTTTACTCATAATCCATTACCTTGACTTATTCCTCTGTAACAGTAATTATAATATTCAAATTGTTCATTTGCATGTCTGTCTTACTAGACTATTAATTAAGAATAGGAAATATTCTTAATTAGACATTTTTCTCTGCCAGAACTAGTATTCCATAAATGGTTTATAAATAGATGAGCAAGAGGGTAAGCCCAACACTCAGCTGGGAAGTCAAGACTCCCATCAGCCAAGTTCTAAAAAGCTGTCTGTCACTCCTTGGTACTTCT